>CM031239.1:431823059-431883307 GCA_018340775.1 Taxus wallichiana var. yunnanensis
TGCCAGTTTTTCACTGTGAGTACCAAGCATATGATCCTTCACTTCTTCCACATCATGTAAAACAAAGTTCACGCCAGGCACATAACCTGCCTCTGCCATCTGCCCAGACAAGGCCTCAAGCATTGAATACATTTTGTCAGATTGAGAATGTTATCTGTCTCCTAAAAAAAATGCATGAACCTTGTTATTAACTTCAATGAAGCTACATCCCGTTGTCTTTTCCAAACCCTGTCTCCCATTATTGTTCTTACTTTTCCCACACCATCCCGCCTGCTGGCTGCAGAATAGATGTTTAATAGCGGAACGACATATCCAGAATGTCCAGGGTTTAACTCTATATGGTGCTGTTGCGCAAGTTCTCCCAATTCAATATTGCAGAAAATTCTACAGGCACTAAGTTATCCCTACCATGCCCATGCATTCGGAAGCCTGAAATCTCTTTTGGGCATTTTATCAAACACTTACCGCACAACCACTACATTTCCACATTTAGCAATAACAAAATCATGGATAGATTCTGCTTCTTACAGAGAATGCGAACATACTGGGAGAAAGCTTAAAATGGATACAAAGTCAGGCTTGACATTATGAGCTACTACCAGTTGATCAAATATTCTCAAGGCCCCTTTGGATGCCCTTTAAGAGCATACCCAGCAATCATTGCATTCGACGAGATCCCATCTCTTTTAGGTGTTTTTCCAAACAATTGGCATACATGGCTAGAAGGGAATTCCCACACAAAAACATTCAATACAATTCCATTTCTAATTAAACGACTATGAAGCCGCTTACCTTCTTTGAGGCGGTTATAGATGTCGTTGAGGATCATATTCCCATTTATTTTATCACTATGCCTAAGTGGGATCATATTACAGTTTCTGAGGAAGCACCTTTCATACAGGATCTTCCACCCACTAGGCATCATCGCACACATTCTATAGGTTATGGAATTTTGTGTCAAGTAATTTCTGAGGATACACAATCCTTTTCAAAAGTTCATGGGATATAGGAGTGGGATGATGCAATGATAGCTGATTATTCTTCTTTGATGAAGAATCATACTTGAGATTTGGTATCTCTTCCTAAAGGAAGAAATATGGTTAGGTGTAAGTGGGTATACTGAACCAAATACGTATTTGATGGATCCACAGACAAGTATGAGGCTCGTCTTGTTGTAAAATTGTTTTCAAAATTTGAAGGTATTGATTACTCTAAGACTTTTGCACCTATTGCCAAGATGAACTCTATACACCTTGTACTTGTTATTGTTGCATAAAAGGGGTGGCCTATATACCAGATGGACGTGAAGAGTTCCTTTTTACATGGAGATTTACGAGAGGAAATATACATGGAGAAACCAGATGGATTTGTTTAGGATTATTCTCTTTTTTATAGACTCTGAAGGTTTCTCTACGATCTTAAACAAGCCCCTCGGGCTTGGTATGAGAAGATGGACTCTTTTCTTCTATCTACTAGTTTTTTTCGTTGTCACTCCGATCATACAGTGTATCTCCAATATGCTCGTGAGGATATTGTGATACTTATCTTGTATGTTGATGATATTTTACTTACTAGAAGCTCTTCTTCCCACATTTAGAGTATTCAAAGGGTTCTTTCTACATAGTTTTATTGTGATGATCTTGGGTTATTGCATTATTTCCTTGGTTTGTATATTTCTCAAAAAGATTCAAGGATTCATTTGAGTCAAGCAAAACTACACCCGTGATCTTCTTCGGCTCTTTGATATGGTTGATTGCAAGCTAATTTCATCTCCTTTTGAGTCTAAGGTTACTCTTACTTCCACATGTACCACTCCACTTTGTGATCCTACATTGTATAGGCAATTGGTTGGTAGTCTCATGTACTCAACCCATACTTGCCCTAATATTTCATTTATAGCAAGGCTTGTATCTCTGTTTGCACATTCTCCTCATAGTAGTCACTTTGGAAGGATGTTAAAATGATTTTGTGCTATTTATAGGGCACTTCTCACTTTGGTCTACACTACACTATGGGTTCTACTCGGTTGGTTGGATATCCAGATTCAGATTGGGCAGGTTCTATTGATGACAGGCATTCCAATTCTAGCTATCTTTTTTGTCTTGGTTCTTCTCCAGTTGTTTGGGCGTGTAAAAAGCAACAAGATATTACACTTTCATCTTGAGAGCTAGAGTACATGTCAGCAATTAAAACGAGTCAGCAAATTTTTTTTACTTTACATGGTTATTGACAAATTTTGAATTCCCATAGGATTCACTGAATGTACTTTTGTGTGACAACCAAAGTGAAATTCACATTTCTCGCAACCCAATTGAGCACCAGTGGACCAAGCATATTGAGATACACATCCACTTCATTCCTTAGCACATTCAGGATGGAGTTCTTTGCTTGGAGTACATTTTGACTTGAGAAGAAAGTTACGAACATATTTACGAAGCCTTTTGCATCACCCCACTACATTGAGTTGTGTGGCATTATTGGGGTTTCAGAAGTTGTTCTTAGGGGGTGTTCGTGATAACAACTTCTTTTTCTTCTTTCTCTTTCCTTTTAGCAGGATGCTTTCATTCTTTTGGTTTGAGATTTCTTCATGGATATATTGTACATGACTACCTCATCAAGTGTAGTTTCCAGAACTCATATTGTGGATATGCCACTTTTATTTTGGGCCCCTAACTTCACTTGAGGGGGTGTTAGAGTAGGTATTTACCTTATCTCATGTTCACCTAGGTACTTTATTTACCTTTATTGTATTTATCTTCACCCATTTAGGTGTGTCGATATTTATTTTTATTTATTTATATATTAAGGGATATTATCTAGTTGTTAGGTATAGTTCTTTCATTGATCTATGGTATTGACTAGATCTTTGATGTCTAGTTCTTTCTTAAATATGTGGTCTTGACTAGTTCTTTGATGACTAGTTCTTTCCTTGATTTATGGTTTGATCTACGACCTTGACTAGTTCTTAGATTGTTATTCCTTGCCTATATAATCAAGTCCCAATCTCATTATATTTCATTGAGTTCCATAATAATATATGATATTTTTGCTCATTTTTAATCAAAGGTTTTATTAAAGTTATTCTCACAAATTGCATTTATTTTATTGATCATGGTGTTTGATTAGCATTTGAGTTCTTGGCTTGGTACCATCTGGTTATCATTATTTTTATAATTATATAATTAAACATTAAGATAAACAAATAATACTTACAGGAGTTAAGTATACATGATATAATTGTTGTTTAGAAATAAACAAGATGATAAATGTTAGTGTATGAGCTTGAAACAATAAGAAAACACATTGTTGTGTTATTATTATAGCAGCAACAAACACTTTTAATATTAAGTTGTACCATTGTAAGAGCATGCACGATTCCAATGTACCGCAACATGAAAGTAGATGCAATGATATGGAACAAAGTGTGATGGTACACATAAAATATTACAATTATGTACATCTGAAATAAGTAAACAAAGTAAGATAAATTGATCAAAAATGATCATTAATGATGTTATCTTATTATTTTGAATTAACAGTGAAGTGTAGGACTCATGGGGAAACAATCGTGTCACAGGAACCTTGTCCATGTTGAATAGGGATGGCTATAAGGAAGGTGTTGAACGTGTAATGATGCAATGCATTACGTGAGAAAAATATTTCTTATAGGAATCCTAAGGTAGATTTGATTGGATTCATGGGACCTGATTATCGATCCATGATACCAACGAATTTTGAACTTAATCATATTACTTATGGTAAAGGAATAACTTAAAATAGTTAACTATAAACTTAATATTAAGACAATGGAATAGAATCTAGATAACTATGTTGAGATATTTTTGTGGTGAAGGGAAGACGGGTTTTAAGTGCCTTGTCTATAACCAAGAAAATTTACTTTCTAGCACAATGCTGAAAAATTATGGCCACAATAGTCCAAATAACCGATTACATTGTTTGTTCACCATTTCTTCTTTTAGTTGTGATTTGATTTTGAGTGAAGGGATTACATTGTTCACTGGTTGACACAAAAAAATATGCATAGGATCTCTATACCTAAAAAAAGGTCTAACCAAAGATATACAATGTATATCTACTCATGTATATTGATAAAGGGGGGTCGAGAAGGATCTAGAAACCCTTGTAGTTACACATGGATATCATAGGTTGTCTAGATGGATTATGGAATATTAATCAATGTTGGATTAATTAGTGGTGATGTAACTAATGATGTTAAACATCGCAACATGAAAATAAATAAGGGATTTTGTAAACTTAATTAGTGTCTTTGGATTTTATCTGTTGTGTGCTTATAATCATTGGAGGCATCAAGTTAATTAAATGGTTTAACAAAAAAAATCCCTTAGTTTGTTGAAGCATAATTAGGGTGTTACATTTTTTATCATAGTAGAAGGTTGTAGCTTTTGGAATTAATGGGTCCTTATGCTAACTGAATACCTTACTTGTTAACTAAGAAAAATGGATATGTGAAGGATGTACCATGGAAAATGAATCGGGCTATATTATACTGTAGGTTCGGTGTTTAAGAAGTTAGATAAAAATTTAAAAATTCTTGGGATAGTCAAAATTTGATAGCTTCATTTGAGAAGTTGGTAATGAGTGGAAATGATTAGTCAAGGTAAAACAACTTAAACTAATTGGTAACAATCAACAAAGAAAAAAATTGATTTTTGAATTGTCTTTGATGGCGAGTTTTGGAATTGTAATAAAATATGAAATTAAACCCAAATTGGGTAGACAAAGTAGATAAGTGTGGATGTATACTATGAAGCAATGTTCGGAAAAGCTAGTGGGATAGAATAGAATTTGCAAGAAATTCCAACTCATAAAAAAACTATATTAAGAACACTAGTTCTTCCTCACCGTTAACGTTTAGGAAAAAAACAAGTTGAAAAGATATGGAAGTAAATGTGGACAACCAGATGAATGCAACAGTAGAACTTGTTGTAATTTCCAGTAATAAGGAGCAGAATAATGCTGCAATGGCTAACAACCAAGAAAAGGAACAAGTTATTCCTAAGAAAATGTCGATAAGTTATGAAGGACTTCGAAATTGTTTTAGTATAACACTAATATGATTGACTTTGTTTTATATAGTGATTAGTTGAAAAATGAATGAGAAATTTGAATTTTATTTAAACGATAAATTTTCTTAAACCACATGCCTATGTCAGTCAATACAAAATTGACGTTGTTTAACTTCATCATGGAAATTAGAGTTAAACCTAGGTTCAATTAGAGACTTATGCCATTACATGATTAATATTGATTGTCTCAGCATAAGTCAACAGTTTAACGGATTGAAAGACAAGTGTTCTAATGAACTTTGCAACTCAGGAAGACTTGGGTGGATTAAAAACAATGTTTTCCTTGTTTGTTTTAGCAATATATACCTTATTTTTACTATCTTGTGCATACTAAATATTATTACATATTACACTAGTCTATAATGAAAAAATTATGTCGTAATGCTGATTGTTTGGTAGTTTTTGTTGGTTAAAAGGCTATTACAACCAATAAATTAGAATTCAAATAAATTGAAATTTGGAAAAATTATAATTTTTGGATGAAAATGTTGACTATTCTCCTTAGCTATATGATATTAATATTTGAATTTGATTATTTTGATAGCGATTAATGAGCAAAAATCATCGATGATGATGATTCATTAATGGGGGAAGTATGTCACATCCTCATTTTCATTTCATGTTGTAGAAAAAGAGAGTTATTAATGTGAAGTGGATCACAAGGACTTAGGGATTGGCGGCGTTACCCAGTTGGTGTCACAATTGGGTGTACATATATTTACCCTTAAAAGGATAAACATACTTACACATAGCTCAGAATCCAATCGTGTAATGATGTTTGTCACTAAGCACTCATGAGATACCTTACATTAAATGCATTATTTTGTTACTTGGTTTTTTGGGTTACTTACCTTGTTGAGTTTGATGATTTTGATGCATTGACATATTTTTTAGTTGTTGTACATGTAAATATGGTTTATCTCACTTGATCTAATCAATGGTTTACTAAATTTGTTAAATTTATACAACAATGATGTATTACTTGGTTGTATTTATATTATTTTGTTATTTAGAAATAATTATAATTGATTAAAAGATACTGATTCTTTTGGTATTATGGTAGTCATAGACTATAGATCATCACGACAATCCTCGTATGATGAAGGGGTAAGATTCATGATCATCAAGGTAAAATTCATGGTTGACTTAACGATATTTCTATCAAAAATGGAAATACAATGATTATAAATCAAGGTAAGAAAATAGTAAATCTAATTACCTTAGATTATTTACTTGATTGATTAATGACATGACCATAATACATATAATGTGTATTCGATGATCATGTTTATCACCATATAATGTATATAATTTTTTTTGTATGATCTTGTCTCTCAACGATTGTGTTCCATGTCGATTGATAGCGATGATAAAATTAAACCTTAGCGCATTTTATCAAGGACATTTCTATTGTTAAGCTAACTTGGTATACTTTAATTACATTGATAACAAAGATGGACGAAAGTTATATGAATTGTATATTGTAGGATGAATGTTACACATCATTCTAATTGCGAGTAAGGTGGCGAAGGTAAAATTATTGAATTTTATTAACACTATTAGACCCTTTGACCATACTTTAGGTATTCCCTTATTTTAGAATCAATATTAAATAGAACATAGTCAAATGGCAATTGTTTGCTAAAATTATTTAGTTGGTCGTTACACGAACCATCTAAATATTTGGTGATTTAAATTGTTTCAATAAAAATATTTTTGACCAATCAACTTGGCACAAAGGAAATTGAATGCATTTAATGTATGTAATAGTTTAGAAAGCACAAAGCTTCCCAAGGAAGCTAGCGCATGTATGTAACTAGGTTTTAAAAATATCTTTTAGTTTTTTCAAGCTAGGTATGCAATGATGTAGGAAGATATTATTATCTGGGAGTTTGCGTGAGCTTCACTCAATGCTGGATTTTGACGTTCAATGTTACATGTCACAATAATTTTCTTTGACGGTCTAAAAAATTATATGGATGTCATTTGACATTCAAAATATAATATGCACGTCAAATTTATTTTTATAATAACTATTATAAAATACAAAAATTGAGTAAAATTTTACATCCACAAGATTGAAACAATAAATTTATATGACTTTCTAAAATTAAATTGAAATAAATAATTATAAAATGAGTGCTATCTTCTTACATCCAAGTTCTCAAATTTCACATTTATTGCAATAATTGCAGTTTCCAATCTTTATTTATAAAAAATCAAACAAATAACAATAAAACAAACAATTACAAATCAAAAATCAATAGAAAAAGCTAAACAAAAAATCAAATAAAACTAAAAAGAAATCAAACAAAACTAATTGAAAATCAAAATTAATAGATGTTTCTATATTAAGATTTTATTATTTTTATTTTCTTTATATCTTAAAATTTCTTTTTTTATTTATTTACAGATATTATATATATATATATATATATATATATATATATATATATATTGACGGTTAAATTTGTAATATACATGTCATTTTGACGTTTAAATTATAATTTTGCATGTCAATCATGACGGTCATATTTTAAAAGTGGCTGTATTTTGACATCTAAAATGACTAAAAACATCTAAACGCCTTGCAAAATCCAAGCCTGGCTTCACTTCAAGAAATACATAGAAAATTTGGGCAGTAAAGGAAATGAAAACATGTTTACTTACGCCGTAAGGCGTTCTTACAGTTGAATTGGCCTTGGCTGAGTCTGACACCGGTCAGAAATCGGATGGTGGAGAACATTTGAACAGGGAATGCGTTGAAATCTGACGGTCCAGTCCGCACCGCTCCACTATCACTCTACCTCGGGAATAGTGCAGGTGGAAAAGGTTGCAGTGCATGTGGCGCAGGCTAACAAATTTGGTTGCTACCTGTTTGGGGTGTTCCCATCCATGCAAGAGAGTGGATAAGCCATTGAATATTGCATAATGTATTCCAGAGCTTCCATCCATGGCGTTAACGGCATTTTCCTTCCGAGCATCACAGACCCCCACTTTTACAGCCTCTGTCAAAGCGAGAAATGTTCATTCTGACGAGGAAGGCGATGGTCACGGTCACATGCGCAGATAACAGTAAGCCCAAAGGCTCAGGCAGAGGAATTACTCAACCGCGTCCCCTTTCGTCGGCCATGCAGAGGTTCTTAGGCGTCTGAAATTCCACGCAGAAAGGCCATCAAAAAATTGGGAGTGCATTAAGGAAAACAATTTACAGATATGCCCCGACTTCGATGCGTAACATTGATTTTTTGGCACGAAATTATTTTTGGGGGTTCGTGTGCATTTTTGTTAAATGTGTATGTTTCTACAAGATTATGCCTTCCTCGTGTAACCACGGGTTTCATCTAATATGTTAGCAGTTTTAACACGGGTGGGGAAATGGTTTGTAGCATTGTGTCTTAGGCATTTTATGTCCTGTTTATTCTGCTGCATTGTTTGTAGATAATGTGTTGTAAATAATTGGAGTTAGGCGAATCATCACCAAGTAAATCTATAATGGAAGTTTCTTGTTCCTCCTCAGGGACAAGACCTTGCATAGGGCTCATGATTTAGTGACTCTTTCTGAAATCTTTGTTTTTCATATTTGTCTTTGTTAATATCAAATGTTCTTCAGTGCAAGGTTTATGTAGAAACATGTCTCACACAACATTTACTGGTTTATGGTATGTTTTTTCGTGATGTGTAAGGGCTAAATAATCTATACAACTAAAAATAATAGGAAAAAGCTTGTTTTTCTTTCATCTGTAAAATCTCCCACTCCAAACAACTCCTTTAGCAGAGATAGATTGTAGTCTTCAAAATGTGGTCGACACCAATAACTTTGATGCAAAGTTTGGCATCACCATTGCAATCATGTATAAATGGCATTCTGGTTGATTTCATTACAGGGTTTAGGCAACTTGAATGAATTCCAGGTGATAACAGATACAAGTAACATTGAAAATCAGTTTCTTGATTCTTGTGTGTTTGATTTCTTCAGTAAATTTGGTCAATCTATGATTGAAGCTCGTAATCCTAACCAAACTGTGATTAATAGCATGTCGGTTGTTGATAGTGATGATATAGATACAACCTTTGAACTTCAAAATCAATTTTCCAATCTCATGGGAAAATTAATTAAAAAAATGTGCACAGGTTTATTTATTGCGATTTTCATGATAATTTTTAAAATAATGTTACAGTGCAGTCGTAGGCTGTACAATTTACAAGTTACATGTCCAAGGTTTAAGTTTTGTTGTAACCAGTGTCTGATATATAGGCTCTTCCGTATTTTGGTATCCAAAAAGTAGAAACAATCTCCTTTAAATCAGAGGAACACATAACATAATTAAACATTTTGTCCATCCCATGCAAAGAAAGACACATCCATACCCCAAATTTATTCAAGGATTTTGTCAAACACATCACATGCAAAAGTTTTGCGTTGTATTCAACTTCATCTTTGTGGAATATATAACGTTCTTAGTCAGTATTATAACATGTTGGTTATATAATACTCCACCGACAAATCTCTCATTCATCTAGCACAATTACATTCGCCAGTTATCACATGAATTGTTGTTTTTTACTCTTTATTCATCAGTATATCCATATGGTTGGATATGATTCATAGCAGAAAGTTCATAGTACTCATCAAAATGAAAACTTTGAAAAACAAAGTTCTGAATTTCTTTTGATCAAAATTACCATTATAATAATTGAGACATGGAAATCAAGATCTAAGCATCTACACTACAAAATATTACGCCATAAACTTAACTAACAAGAAAATAAAATAATTCAACCCTTGCTTGTCCCTTAATTTTTAAGCAATGTTAAGTGTTTAAACAATAAAAATAGATGAAATTTGGTGAATGTAACTATAGGTAGTATTTTCCCTCCTTGCTTATAAACTATAGGAAGTCCTTATACATAAAGATAAATGCAACAATTACATATTGATCAGTACAAAGGGATGAAGAATTATAGAATATAAGAGTTACAAATGAAGTTCTTAACAATCCATAAGATTGAGTCGAATAAGAATTATAGAATATAAGAGTTAGAAATGAAGTTCTTAACAATCCATAAGATTGGGTCAAATAACTAAATAATAACTATCAACATATAATTTAGGGTTGTGGATTATTTAGTAGCACCCATTTATCAGTATAATTTTGGATTTATTGGAAAACCAAAAGATGGATTCATGGGCTTTGGGGATTGGGCTTAGTTTTCAATGGATAAGATACCATATTGTTGACCTCACATAGGCCTTCACATCAAAACAACAAACTCAATTATTAATGATGGTCCACACATTGTTTGTTTCCCGCACTTACTCAAGCTTAGAATTGTAAGGGGGGCTACAAAGTGGTCCAAGAAACAAGCCTTTCAGTTGGGTTTTGAACATGGCACCTATTAGATTTTTGTCATTATTTATTTTGGTCCCTTCAAGCATAAATTGCACTCACGTGAATAGTGCGAGCAAGATAGAGACCATAAAATGGAACACAATGCACTTCTCCCTCAAACCCCTTCTTCATCGCCCCTCATCCTCTCCCTCTTTTTTTCTTTCTCAAATTTTAATTTTTCGCTCCATCCCCTTCGGTGTATCCATCATACATTTTACGTACGATTGCTAGTTATAATTCCAAACTTTTTGGGGTTTTATTGTGTTCGATTTGCTGTAACGATTTTTGTTTGATCCTCTAAATAAAATCCCTTGGTTTTACTGGTTACTTGGCTAGGAAGATTACAAATAAAAGGCATGTATCATCTTCTCTTTTTCTTGTTATTTTGTTTTCAACATACATGAATATTTGCAGGATAAATGTATGTAGAGTCCTTTTTTTCATCCCTTTATGGGTTTCTAAGTATGCTTCATTTTGTGTGTGCTTTTAGTTTTTTTCTTAGCAAAATAGTATTATGGGATCATTGGTCATTAAGATTGTAATGAAGTCTTTGATTCTTATTTCAAAACCGAGCCCTCGAATCTTAATGTGGGTTTTAGTTAATGTTTATTTTTATTCTGGTATGGAGTTGATGATTGGATTAAGAAAAACATTTGTGCCAAAAATTGTTTTGCATGCACTCCAATGGCATACTATATTCTTGTGTTTGTTATATCAATTTTAAACTTGGTGATAAAGAACATATTTATCCCTTAAGGGCTATACTATGGGTGTGGAAAAATAGGATCTAGTTTGACTCTTGTAGTTTCATTTTAATTAATTAGATAAAATTTTCCTTTGCAAGTATGAACATGGGCTTAGCTGGTAAGGTCCTTCTGTTTCAACCCTATACTCATGTGATTGACCTCAATATCTCAATTTACCATCTTTCTTTAAGGGGGTTACTACTAATTGATCATTCTAAGGTTAAAATTCTTAGGTTCAAAAATTTGTCTTTGATTTACTCAATAAAGACTCAGATTAGTGTTCTCCAAATGCGTTTCATACCCTAGGAGACCTAGGTAGTTGCCTAGCGCACACGGGGAGGGGCGCCACAATTTCAATTTTTTTAGCAATTCGGATTTACATGAAGTCGTATCTTTCATAATTTTCAAAAGAAATTTAAAATAAATAAACAAATATATAAATAAAGATAAGTTAAATATTTTAATTAAAGGGAAAAGATCGCCACACCTCCCATTTGAAGACATCCGGGAAACAAAGATCGCTCATTCTTAAGGAAAGGAACTGTGAAATAATGGAATTAACATCAATTCCCACATGGTTGACATCCTCATCAAAAGGATCATTCTTGAATGTGTTGAAATCCACTGCAACTATTTGATTGGATAAATTCCGTTAGTACTTTCGTTAAAAGGGCCTAGCCATTTCCCCATAGCATTAATTTGTAGTTCCCAATCAAAGGGTGTCATTAAAAAAGTAAGTCCATCCCCATAATTACTAGTAGCATTCTGTGATTCTGTAATTGAAAATGTGACGTGAAAATTGAAATTGGTGAGACCGTGATTAGAAGAGTTTTAGTATTTCCACAAAGGAATTAATTTGTTGTATGTTTCCAAGTCGAAGCTCCAATTGGGGCAGGCCCTTGTATATAATGGACTCAATTCCATAACTTCACCGTCATATTTGCTATCGGTCATGAGTACCATTGTATACATTGAGGGAGGGACAATGAAGATAAGGCTTCCTTCATGTGCTTCAAAATTGAGACCACTAGAAATAATAATAAAAAACAATGAGACCGCCATAAAGAAGTTTTCCATATTTTGGTAGGAGGAATGTGAATGCAATCGTTAGTGTAAGTAGAGTTCTCTCCCGAAGGAAAAGTGTGAGGATTTTTCAATGAGGTGCAGGTTGTCATTATACAATTTCTACGGGCATTTTTATGTTCCTTTAAAAACATGCATAAGTAGGTGGGTGGATGGTCTTGGAGAAGGGAAGGGAGTGGGGGCATATGCTCGAGTCGCCTGCAGTGGCATTATGAAACCTTAATTCGGCCCTAGTGCTCTCAATAACAAAACTTAGACTAAGTTTTAATTTCCGTAAATGCATACTTTAAAGTTAGAGAGTCATGAATGTCATTTAGAAGGTTGATGATCATTGTCTTGATTAAACTATGTTGGGAATAAGTAATTTCAATTAATTAGAAACAATATAGGGTGATTAAATGTGTTTTATAAACACTTGATTTAACGGGCATATTACATCATTGTTTTAAATGTAAAATGATAAATTTTATGTTGTACAAAATGAATCTTGTTACATGCATAGAAAGAATACACATTATAAATTTTGTGTGAATCACACTTTGATTTTCCAAACTAAGAAGGTAGAAATGATTGGCTATTATTCCTGTTGTGCTTAGGTAAATTATTTACTACTCTTGATTTTTATTAGTAACTTGCTTCTTCCTTCTAATTATTAAAATGAAAAACATGTTGAGTTGAGATGAAAATGAATTAAGAGCAGTTTTAATACCTAATTGTTAGGTGAAGGAAAAATTTGTTGTTAAAATGAATACGTTTTTAAACATGATGATATGTAGAGATATAATGAATTTTTGATTGTATCCAAGTTGTGGATGATAGAAACTTGGTTGATGCATTAGCTCACTTTGTTGTACCATGTTATCAAATTATGAAACTTAATTTAATTTTTTTCAAATTGTAGATGATCATTTATTTCACAAAGAAAAAAATAGGTAGAGAGTTGTGATCCATCCTAGTTCTCTTTAGCTAACCATGTTTAAATTATTATTATTAGATAACATGTTTTGAATATTAATACTGAAAAGGGTAAATAACTAGATTATGACATACTTGATTGATATTTCACTTATTTATATGATGTAATAAATGCACTTGTATTTTAGTAAAGGCGAAAGTATTACTTCAAAATTGACAAGGCGAATGATTTCGTTGTGTTAATTATTCATCCACGATATTAACTATCGTGATTATGCAATTTTGTGTCAATTTATGAGATTAATGACAACATATCATAAAATTGTGATTGTTTTTAAGACATATTTTTATCATTTTTAATAGAAAGTTAATCATTATGAATTGATGTTTAAAAGTGATAATACTACTATTTTGTGATATTGTCATAATCGAATAATTATATAATGAAATAGTAAGATAAACAAAAATACCTACATGAATTAAGTATACATGATATAGTTGTTTTTTATAAATAAACAAGATGATAAATGTTAGTGTATAAGCTTGAAACAATAAGAAAACATACTCCTGTATTTTTATAGCAGCAACATACACTATTAAGATTAAGTTGTACCATTGTAATATCACAACTGATGTCGGTGTACTACCACATGCAAGTAGATACAATGATACATAACAAATAATGATGGTACACATAAAATAGTAAATTCATATACATTTGACATAAGTAAATAAGGAAAGATAAAGTGATCACAAATGATCATTAATGATGTTATCTTATCATTCTAAATTAGCAGTGAAGTGTAGGAATCATGAAGTGACAATCGTGTCACAGGAACCTTGTTTTTTCTAGCTAGGGATGGCTATGGGAAGGTATTGAAAATATAATTACACAATTCATTACTTGAGTGAAACCTTTCTCATAGAAATCCTAAGGTGGTATTGACAAGATTCATGGGACACGATTATCAAGCCATGATACCTACGAGTTTTGAATTTAATCATATTACTTATGGGAAATGAAAAAATTAAAATAGTTAAATATAAACTTAATACTAAGACGATGGAAAATAATCTAGATAATTATGTTCAAATGATTCTCAGGTGAAGGGAAGATAGGCTTTGAGTGTGTTATGTGTAGCCATGAAACTAGGCTTGTTAGCACAATGCTGAAAAATTGTAACCACAATAGTGCAAAAGAATGATAGCATTATATATTCACCATTTTTTCTTTTAGTCATGTGTTGAGTTGGAGTGAAGTGATTACATGCTTCACTGGCTGACACTAATAAGATGCATAGGATCTTTATACCTACAAAAAGGTCTAACTAATGATAATGTATATCAGCTCGTATAGAGTGATAAAGGGGGATCAAGAAGGATCTAGAAACCCTTATAGTTGAACATGGTTATCATAGGTTTTCTAAATGGAATTTGAAATATTAATCAATTTTTGATTACTTAGTGTTGATCTAAGTAATGACGTCAAACATCGTAACATGAAAATCATTAAAGATTTTGTAAACTTAATTAGTATGTTGGATTAATTTGTTATGCGCCGATAATAACTTAAGAAATCAAGGTAATTAAATGGTTAAACAAAAATCCCTTACTTTTTAAAACCATAATTAGGGTGTTACAATGTGCATGGTAACTACCATCGTGCATGCAAAAAGGGAAAAAGTATATCAAAAGGTTTTAGTCACAAATAAGTAAACATGACATAATATAAACAAGTCACAACATGCAATAACATTGCAAAAGACACAAGGAGCAGCTGGTTGAATACGTGGGACACCACCCAAGATATCACATGAAAATCTAAGCCTTCACGAAAAATACAAGGAAAAAAATAATGAACATACAGTATAACCATCAAAAATGACAATCAAGACATAAGAAAGGAAGACTAGATATAAGAAAATTAGATAACCATGATCGGAAGTAGGATTACAATAAAAATGATACACCTGAAGAACTTGTTAGTATGTTATAAAAATTTATAGTATGCCAAACTTTATACAAATGTAAATATGAATTAAATTAGTAGATTCTGCAATGGTAGAACTTAACTATAGAGGAATAAGAAAGGTAGATGCCCCAAGGAGCCTCCATGGGAATAGTAAGGTACAATGCTAATCATCATATGTCATGTAGAAATGTATACGTGATCTGAATTAACATAAAAAATACCATGTGAATGCACATGCGTGTATTGAAAAACAATTAATCATACTATGAACCTCAGTTACATGATAAGTAATGTGCAACATAGAATATAATGAGCAAACAAGGATACATCCAATCAAGATCTAAGCTAGTATTTTTTAGGTTTTTACAGATATGTGAACATGAAATAAAATAACTATGAGAGGGAGAAAGGTTTCCCCTAATGTATATGTGTAAAGTGAGGTCCATGTAAGTAAATGCACCCTAAAAATTCATGTTTGGACCTAGAAATAGATTGCATCATCAGGTAGTAAGGTGGGAGAAGGTGCCTCCAAGTATGAAGTGTGAATGTCTTAATAGTATAAGTGATTCCATTGAGAGAGACATCTAAATCAAAAACATAACAAGTAGGATTAAAATTAGACACATGAAATGTAAAGGATTTTGGCCTATTTTTGAAGAAATATTTGAGTTATACATCATATATGCCCACGACATATTATTCACTAGTAAAAGGTGCACAAGAGCATTTATATATATTACATCATGATAAATTAGGAGTGTAATAAATGAATGAATCATTATGGATATTAATTTTCATGGATGCCATTGGATAAGTGAGTATAGTGTTGTGTATGGAAATAGTACCACCAATATAATCTTGCCAAGATTAGCCATGTGTAAAGAAAAGGTTGGGTATCATATGTGATCCAAACCTGCATGTAAAATATTCATGGACCATAAGCTGCTAGAAGAATATATAGCCTTGAAATCCATTATTTGGTTCAACTAAAGGTATGATATCGGTAGGAGTGAGGCACAAGTGAGTTAAAGCCTTATAAGTACATATGTTTTTAGAGAAATTGGGATCATAAGGTATATTTTACCAATACACTTCATTGATATATAATGTACAAGTGAATGGATCAAAATAAGGAAATGTCATAAACGGATAATCAAAAGTAGAAATAGGAGAATGATCAACAATTTTATTAGTTGGAATGGGATCAAGAGTTTGCACAATATTATAATAAGGAACCATAACAATGGTAGTAGCAAGTGGAGTAGTAAAATTAACTTGGTATTCACTAAGACATGTAGCAATATAAAGTTATGAAAAATGGACTCATCAAAGTCCATGGGGTGAAATACAAAGAACGGGAGTGTCATTAGTAAGCTCAATAGTATAAATAACATCATCATTAGAATTACCAATCTCAACATTGTGGTGCTGAAAAAAATGATCGAGGATATTAGGGATAGATGTGGATGGTGAAGGGATGAGATAGCATGTGAGATGAAATCAATATTATTTATATAGATGGAAGTAGTAGTAAGAGATGATGAGGTATGGGATGGAATAATAGGCTCCCTGATATCATATATATCTATAAAATGTGAGGGAATTGGTGGGGTGGAGAAATAACCATGGAGGTGGCCAAATGCATGAAAAAATAATTGAATCGCTCAAGATCAGCAGTAATATTATGCTTATAGCCATCAAAGATAAAATTGACACAACAATGGACTAAGGGATAACTTTCATGTCATGAATCCAAGATCTACCAAGGAGAAGATGAAATTGCAATGAGGTATCCGTGAAATGAAAAGGGGTAAGAATTTTATGGGGTCCCACTTGCAACTCCAATTTGATGATTTCAATACATGTATGAGTGGTTTCATTTCCACAGACAACAATGGTATACTACTCAATTATACTATGAGGAATATTGACTTGGGTTAGGAGGGGTAGAGGACAAAAATTTAATGCGAGAACCATTATCGATGAACAAACACATAATTTGGAATCCCTGAATCTAAACCATGATAATGAGAGGAGGAGAATCAACAGATCACTCAGAGAAATATCCTCATTAGTAAATTTAATATAATTGTTAATGTTCTTTAAATCTTCCATTATATTGGAAAAGTCAATGTGAGTTTCATCACTTTGTATTTGAATAGTTCACAAGGTAGTATCAGAGTACAATAAAAATAAGGGCCTTACATAATAAATCAAAGAGATATATCTTAAATAGGAATTATTTAATTTCTAAATGATATCTTAATACTTTGAAGTTTCATTGGTGTGAGAAAGCGACACACTAAGTGAGGGAGAGAAGTTGGAAGTTACAAAGGTTTCTTATTCCGATTAGTGGCAATGACATTAATGGTTTGATATGAAGAAGTAATCTTGAAGTTAGGTACGTGTTGAGTAATGACATGACTATAATAAACCTTGATGGCCTCTTGAGAATAGACATGAGTAAGGACAAAAGAAGAAGAATTAGCCATAACCTTCGAAGAGGAAGAAACAAAGAAAGGGATACAGTGAATGATCATAGTAGGGTTCAACAAATGATTTAAAGAAATTTAGATCTTAGATTAGAGGACTGAGATAAAAGGAATATAAAAATGAAAATTAAGATCTATCATGAAAAGTACAATAAAGTGTGCAAGATAGGAGATAAGAAAAACTTATCTTGTATTAGTGGATCTATTCTAATTTTTGGTTGGATTTTGACTAGAAAATTATGGATCTAGACTATATTAGCTCTTTCTAGAAAAATAAGGTTTGAGACTTCTTCATAAAGGATATCTCATAGTATGACTTGACCTCTATGAGTGCTAGAGTTTGATATGGGTGCTAGTGTCCCTACACTAGATTTACTTATGGTCTTTTTACGGTATGAACTTGGTTCCTTCATTTTATTGTTTATCACTTCAAATTTGTTGTAGGGTTCTTGTATTGCACATGTACCTACAAAAATAAACCCTAGGTAACTACACAAAACTCAAGAACACATTAGATGGAATAAATAATAAATATGCTTGAGTCCGATTGACCTTGATGGTCACCCCAATGTGATTATCACCGAGTGTTACACTACATTTCAAATTCTTTATAGCTCTTGTGATTGTGTGATTGGAATTTTGTCCCTTAAAGCTAGGTTTCCCTTGCGCCAATCACACTAAGATAATGTTCTACAACTAATTTACCCCTTAGATGGATGTGTGAGATGTAGTTCATAAATGTACCTTCCGATATAGTGAATAATGCATCCCAAATGTAATATTTGAATATTGTTATTTTCCTAAGTAGTAGATAGCAAGTATTAGCCCCAAATTTGTCTTGCCCCTAATAGTAATGAGTAATTCATATATATATATATATATATATATATATGATTCCCTTGTTTGAATTTTCAAGAAAGAAGGAATATTTCAGAATTCATTGATTTTTTTGGTGGTTAAATATTAAAATTGAGTTTCTCTCTTCTTCTTATACCTCTTCTCTCCTTCTTCTATAAAAGGTATGATCATTGCTAATTTTTTTATTGAACCCTTTGGTCTTGCTAAGGCCTTGAGTTCTTTGCATTTTAAGTTGCAGGCCTTTAGATTTGGTCTTTTGCATGTGGATATCAACGTCATATGCCATTGTAATAAAAGGTGCATTTCTAGAAGTAATAGAAACTCGGTTTTGTGGATATTCTATGCCTTAACTTGTTTATGTTGTTTCTTCTTACCTCTCCATTGCATGGGGTACTTGTTGTGCTATTTCACATCCCTTGCAGGTTCCTTTTCTTATTGTTCCCTATGAAAATGATTGTTTGGTGTGTTCTGGATTGTGATACGCTTGCATGTCATTCCTACATGTAGTATCCTTCATTCTAACTTAAAGCCAATAGTGTTCATTCCACCTCTTTATGGTGTTATCACCTCCTTTAGATTAGTTTTTCATTCATGCATCCTTTTTAATCTGGTCCTTGACATGATTAGTTTAGAATCTAATTTCAACATTATGAGTAGATGTAGCAGTAGAAATAGGTAGAGGAACCAGCCTTCTTCGGAGGTGTGTCTCAAGCATACAAGGTCTCATAACTTGGAGATAGTCCCATTGTTTCCTCAAAAACCTAGTTCAACCTTATCTGGGATGGGTGTAAGTTGAGTCGCTAAGTTCTAGTGTGTAACTTAGTGGTTTACATCCTTTGGAGGCTTATTTTAACACATTTGGTGACTACCAACACTCAGGTATACTATTTTAGCAATAAACACACCTTTCATGAGAAGGACACATACAAGAGAGAGTGCAACAGTTGAAGAATCCTTTGAGTAGCTCAAACATTCCCAAGAAGAAGAGTTACTAGAACACATGCGTGCACATCCCCATTTATAGTGTTTCACACAATTTATAATCATCCTCCCGGTAGACCTACGCATGCTAATATGGTAGCCCCACCACCTCTAAGAAAATTTGTCATTTTCACTAATGGAAGTCCTCTCCTTCGAATACGCAACATGATATGCCAACATCCGTGCACAAAATTATTCGATACTTCACTGGTGAGAATCAAGTCACCCTTATTGATCATATCTAGTATGTATCCATGTGTGATCTATCTATTTGGTTACACATGATGATGTAGTAGTTAGGATGCTTGCATCTTTTCTCAAGTGAAAAGTGATTCAATAGTAAAAATTTTGATACATTCATCTATTGTTATCTAGGTTGAGCTTGGAACAACTCATTACAAATAATTTGAAGATAAGTCGATCACACGTCTTTGGTGGAGTAATCGACAATAATGAGAATAATTACCAATGAGAAAATTACTGAAATTATAATATCGGAGTTTTAAAATACGGTAAAAAAATCCATCAAGTGGCAAATGCATAAAACCTAATATGATTTCTTGTACTATCTAAGGGCTTTAAATAGTGACATCTCAGTCATGATTCAGTCCATGGGGAGTAGAACCTTACCTACTACTTACAATATTATAATAAGGACAAAAAATAGTCTCATTTAGGCTGGAAATTTAGCTCCTAGGCCAACTGTGCCCTTATTCCCAAAAATGTCTCAAGTTCCTCAGCCTTATGTTTCCCGTTCTTGAGTAGAGCGGACCTCCATTTTATTCACATCCTAGTCTCCCACGTAGTGAAGGAAGATGAAGGAACGAAAGCCTTGATTAGAAAATTTTCAAATTAAGTTATACCATTGCAAAAGTAGCAGGGAAAAGCCTTTATAAATAATTTAAATCAAGGGTATAACTAAGGAAATCAACCCTCTAGAAACCAATATCAAAATCAAAGATATGGGTAGAACTAATAAAATGATAGATGATAACCTAATTTGCATCTTCCTTTGTAAGTAGTCCCTCCCGAACAACCCCTTCTAGTGCCTAGAAAATCCAAGCATGGTTAAAGTACATAAAAATTTGGCTCAAGAGTCATAATGGTGATTTCTTGCAAACATTTCTCAAAAAGTTAGAAGCATTTCGCCAATGCCATATGTGTGTAGATATACATGGTCAAGAATGCTTATAACTATGAACCTTATACAAGTGCAAGTGATTCTAAAATCAATAAATGCCAAAAGTTAATGAGGCTAACCTTATGTTCTTTGGCGCCAAACATTTCTTTGAAATTATTATCACAAAGTTCAAGGACATGATATCTCTCAAAGGACATGATTTAGATTTATTGGTTGGTTGTGGTGTTTTTGATGAAGGGGTTGGCCATAAGAGAGATATTTAAAACATAGATGCTAAGGATGATGAGATCCTAGACATTTCACCTAAGGACCATGACCTTCCCCTTTTCATTACAGTTATAATTAATGAAACTTTAATTCAATTATCCATGATTGAAAATGGTGTAAGAAACAACATTATTTCATCACATACCTTTGATCAGCTCAAGATTCCTAACTCCATTGTCACCGAATCACCCGCAGTCCTCTGTGCATTCAATGATTCTATATATCCCACCTTAGGGATGGTTATCCTTCCTATCTATGTTGGTGAGAACATCCTCGTGAAGTATTCTATATCGTAAAAGGGAAGTTTCAAAACAATTTCCTTCTAGACAACCATGGATTTGTGTCATAAAGTGTGTCCCTTCCATACTTCATCATGGCATCAAATATGAACATGAGGGAAAGATCTTGACACTCCCCTCTAATATTCCTTCCTTCAAACCATGCAATATGACTTATCGACCCGATGATGTCCTCATTCCCAAAAATATTCATGTCAACTATCCATTAGTTGATCCATATCTTCATCCAAGCTTCCCAACAATGATTCCTTAGACAAGGTCATGAACAATCTTACACTACGGGAGTATCATCTTCTCATTCTCAACACTTTCCCCATGCCTCATCACTTGGTATACCTAAAAACCTCCAATGTATCAACCTAATGTCAAGTATACCATTCCTTTCGGCTCACCTCATCTTCATACCAATCTCATCTATGGCGGTGCCAATTCTCCTTCTTCTCACATCAATGATCATCCTCACGCTAGACGTTATACTAGTAGTTTTGGCTTCCTCTACAAACCATCCTTTGCTTACATGTATCTTCATCAATTTTCATGGAAAGTATTTTTCATGGGATGTTATGAACATGGCATGCATGACCTTGTTATTGATCAATGTTGCAAACATCATGAGAATTTTGGACTAGGTTATAAAGAATAGTCTATCGATCCCATTATACCATCTATGAGGCTTATGAACATGCCTTCTTCACCTTCTCCATCCCATGAGGCCATGGATATGGATGAAACCATGTCCATATCCTCTAGATTTTGTTTTTTAGTCTCTGATCACATTCGGACCACTCACTTATCAGCATGAGGGTGAAACTAAGTCCCTTCTTCTTCTCTTTCCTGATATGGTTGAAGAAGACTCTTCTACCTTTGACATTCTTTAATGAACTAATGATGATTCTATTTTTCCTACATGGGGAAAAATATTATTATCTTCATAAGTCCTTACCTCCTAACACATCCACTCTTCTCAATGAGTCCAACATTGATATCGACATCCAGACTCCATAAGAGCCTGACATCCTCAAAGTGGGTTAATCCCTTGATCCACAAGAGCTTGATTCTTTCACCTCTTTTCTTTCCAAACATATTCAGGCCTTTGCATGGTCATTGTATAACATGTCAGGCCTTGATCCTTCCATTTTCATCCATAATATCATCACCTTTCCTAAAGCCAAACCGGTTAAGCAAAATATTTTTGCATGCACCCTTGAGTTAGCATCCTTGTCAAATAAGAGTTGTAATGCATTCTTTCAGCCAACTTGATCATTTCTATTAACTATACTCAATGGGTCTCTAACATTGTACCCTTTTATAAATCATCTGGAAATCTTTTTATTTGCAATAATTTTCAAGATCTTAATCATGCTTATCCTAAAGATGTTTTTACCCTTCCCAACATCGATCAACTCATGGACCTTACCACTAGCCATGAGATGCTTTCTCATATGGATGAATTTTTTGGTTATAGTCAAATATTCATCATTCCAAAAGATCAACATAAGACTTATTTCACCACTCCTTGGGGTACCTTTTGATATCATGTCATGCCTTTCGGTTTCAAAACTCCGGAGCAACTTATCAACAAGCCATGAATTACATATTTCATGATCTCATACATAATATAGTAGAGGACTATGTCAATGATATTTTGGGTAAATCCAAACATCAACGTGATCATATTTATGTCCTTGAAATCCTCTTTGAGTGTCTCATCCATTTCTTCCTTTGTCTCAATCCAACCAAGTGTGTGTTTGGAGTGTTAACTGGAAAACTCCTTAGCTTCATTGTATTCATTAGGGGTATTGAATTTGACCCCACCAAAATCAAGTTTATCCTTGAGATGCCTCCTCCTTCTAATCTTAAGAAACTTCACAATCTCCAAGTCCAACTTAATCATTTCGTGTCTTCATTTCTCAATTTTTGGATCATTTCCAACCCTTCCATCATCTTCTTTGCAAAGAAAAAGACTTCAATTGGGATGATGAATGTCAAAAATATTTTGAGGATCTTAAGTAGTATCTCTTATCCCCTCTAGTTCTTACACCTCCATGTGAGGGGGATCCATATATATATATATATATATATATATATATATGTATATATATATATATATATATATCATTCTATGATCATTCCCTATGGTCTATGTTGGTGTATCATGATGACCAAGGCCTTGAGCAGATACTTATTACATCAATTGCAACCTTCATGATTATGATAATTACTCCACCGAAGTTGAAAACTTGTGTTGCTCTCTTTTCTTCTCTACTTCTAAGCTTCAACATTATCTTCTCAATCACAAGACTTATATTGTTACTATCTTTCATATTCTCACAACAATACATTCTAAGCCTTATTAAAATTATCACTTGATGGCTCATGCTCATGAATGAGTTTGACCTAGATTTTATCTCTTAAAAGTCTATAAATATCCAAGCTATTGCAGAGTAATTAGTCAAGCCCTCTTCCCGATACTTATCTTCCTCATGAACAGTTTCCAGATGATTCTATTAATAACTTCCACCATGAATATTTTCCTCTTAATATGAATCTCTTTTTGATGGCTCTAAGTGTCAATAAGGGGTAAGCATGGGCATCATTACGATTCCTCCTTAAGATACCCCTATCCCCATCACTAAAAAATATTGACTTTGATTGCACAAACAATATGGAAGAGTATGAAGCACTTATCTTAGGTATTGAAACCATATTATTTTGGGGGGTTCAAATCCTTAACATTTATGGGGATTCCAAGCTCATCATAAAATAATTTACATATGATTATCAATTTAGAAATGACATTATTCAGAAATATAAAAACATTGTCCTCCTTCTCCTTGAGGATTTTTATTCTTACACCATCACATGGACAGTAAATGGATACAAACTCTCTTTTTTGTTCATAATCATTATCAACCATCTCATGAGTTACCTCATGTCAATATTGTTTAACCCAACACATTAGATCTTTGGTAGTCTCAAATCTTCGATTATTTATCCAAATCCATCATTCCCTCTAACCTATATAAGAATGGTAGGAGGTAATTTATCCAAGGTGCTAACTACTATGTCATCCTTAGCAGAATCCTCTATAAACATGGGTTTGATGGTATTCTTATTTGATTCCTTAAATACCATGAATCTATCTACGTTATCCAAGAGGTCCATGATAGTGTTTGTGGAGGAAACTTTAGTGGCTTAGTTGTCACTAAACGTAATCTTCACCTGGCTATTATTGGTCTTCTCTCAATCATGACTACTGTGAATATGTTAAGAAATGTGTCAAGTGTTAGTAGCATTCTAATATTTTGACATTCCTATCAAGGCCTTACATCCATCTCGGGACTTTGGCCCTTCTTGCAATGGGGCCTCGATCTCATCAGTACCATCAATCTTGATTCTTCATATCATCATCATTTTAACATCACTATGATTGAGTATTTTACTAAGTAGGTGGAAGAAATTCCACTCACCTCAACCAAATTCAATCAAATCGTTAAATTCATCTATCGTCACACCATTGTTTTCTTTGGCGTCCTTCATAAGATCGTCACGGAAAATGGAAAGTCCTTCAAAAACAAATATGTCTAGAATATTTGTGACTCATTTAACATCAAACAAATTCTCCTTTCCTTACGATCCTCAAGCTAATTACCAACCTGAAGCAAATAATAAAACTCTTTGTAACATTCTTTCCAAGAATTTCGATAGATCGGATCGTAATTAGAATCTTCATATCCCATTCACTCTTTGGGATTATCATACTAGCATCCACACCTCTATGGGTACTACTCCCTTATCTCTTGTATATGGATCTAAATCTATCCTTCCCCTTGAATTTCAAATTCTTTCCTTGTATGTTTCTCTTTGTGACTTCATTTTTGATGAAGATTATCTCTTGGAACGCCTAACAAAACTCAAATTATTAGATGAATGTCACCTTATATCTCTTGAGAATCATCATTTTTATCTAGATCACATCAAGTATGATTACAATAAACACCTTAAATAATGTGAATTTAATGTCAATGACCTTGTCCTTAAAGAAAATTAGAACATCACTACTCTAGAAAGAAGCTAGTTCATGTAAAGTTTTCCCCAATTTAATTATACCTTACATTAGCACACATAAGTACGGGTTGGGAGTCTATCATTTGGCCTCCCTTGATGGTAAAATAGAAGTGGTACCCTTAATGCATTGCACTTGTGACCATTCTATTGTTAACATGCCTACCTATGAGAACTTAGTCATATCCTTAGATCATTCTTCCATCATTAGCCCCTTCCATCTATCACTTTAATGATTTGGAATTATGTGGTCTATCGTAACCTTCCTAGTCATGACCTTAAATATGGGCATCACGATTCTTTCCTAACATTTTCCTTATGTATAGGATCTCCTTTCTTGGTGAGAAATTCATGATCATTACATCCATCACCCTCTTATCGGCCTATTGGAACCACACAAAGGGTCCAAAGGTGTCTCTTGTAAATCTTCTCATCCCCTTTTAATTTTTCTACTTAGCTATACCCATCTTTTCCCCATGTCAAAATCCCATATGCTTATATACCATGTTATCTTTTAAAAAAGACTAATCCCTTGAAGGATAGTTGTTCATATAATCTATAAAACCTAAAAATATATTAATCCCTTGAAGGACACCTATCATGCATATCTTACCATGCCATAAAAAAAAAAAAAGAGAGAGAAGAAATGTAGACCACTCCCTCGAAGGATGGATAATATATGGTAGTGAAGGATTTCGGAATTAATCAGCCTTATATATATCCAAAAGTAAAATCAAATAAAATAATAAACCAAGCATCCTAAGAAAGCTTCCCGCATTGATCAACTTTCTCATATATTGGAAAATTCACACATTGATTAGTTTTCATTTTGTTTCCTCCTCCCAGAGGTGGGTCATAGTCCTAGGAACATCCACCTATGGAGAACAATCTTCCCACATACAACATCTAAAATCCCTTTTTCTTTTTGACATTAGGTTCATGATTTCATTTCATCCATACTTCCATTATGATCTTTGATATAAATAACTATCGTTGGTTATGTGTTAACACCTATTTTGGTCACATGTGTATTGTGTTACTTGGATACCTTTCTTATTTACCTCCACTATAGTTAGAGGAATTATTCCTCGTGCACTCCTTGATATAACATAGTCTCGTTTGTAACCTAGTTTTCATCGCCCCATTTTGCAATTCTTCATCATTCTTCTTTTTTCTTCTTCGCATCATCATACCATCTTTCCTTCCATTTTTATTTTTGGTGTGTCACCCATAACACAATTTTCTCTTCTGTTTCCATATTTTCTCATCATCATTTCTTATTTTTCCATTTGGCCACTATTGTGTCTTTTCCGGGGAACCATATTATTTTCCATATCTTATCTCAAGTCCATTTTGTAGCCACCAAAATTTGATATCACTACCCTTTTCACCTGCATTCACTTATTTTCACCATGGCCACTTATCTAGACTCTTTATTTTTATTTATGTTTCATTAATATTTCCCTCCTTCCCATCTATTATCCCATTTATCTTAAATTATTGCTAATCCTCATCTCATTATCTAATTGATCCTAATCACCCCAAATCAACCTCTAATTATCCTCACTAGGTTATTTATCTAACCACCTAGTTGCTCATCCCTAGGCTTCCCTTAGCATTTATTTACTCTATTTCATCCCTCACCTACGCATTTCATCTCCCTATGTGACCCTAAATCACCTAAGCCTCCAAAACCCTAATATCACTTCTAATGGGCTTGATGCCTCAAGCTAGGCATCCTCCTACTACCCAAGTGGAAGGTTTACCATAGTTAGCGAAAAACCACCTAGGTCACCATAGAACCTATAAATCTACCCACACCCCTCCTTCAAAAGGGATGCAAAATCATAATTTTTGTGGGAATTGTGATCTTATCTTTACGCTTGAGATTATCTCGCACTGGTTTCATTCTTCTTAGATTCCCTTTTAGATTGTTTGCATCATTTGTGGAGAATTTAGGGATATCATCTTTGCCTTATGGTTATTTATTCCATTATTTAATTATCATTATTACTACTATCAGCTAATAAATTTTTTTAGGTCCAACTTACATCAAAGATCCAAATCTTGCCTTCCCTTTTATTCATCTTGTGTGCACGTCACCGGTCCTAGCCCATCCATTTTCAGTCACACCTTGGTCATCCTGTGTTGTTTTCAACCCTATCAAGTCAACTCACTATCAACCCTACTCTTATTACATCACCTATTCTACCATCTAGATCCAAAATAGTCTATTATTCTATTTTTGTTTCCACACAATTACCAAATCTATCATTTTTTCACTCTGTCCAACCTAGATCTACTTGTTAGTCCTTGGTCGCAACAACTCATCCAGTCATCGTCGACTTGATCCATATTTCCATCCTATCTCCTTAGATCCCCATTTTCTTGCATCCTTTATGTTTCTCTTGTTTCATATCTTCTCTCTAGGTTACCATCACTTCTGTGTATCCATCAACTTTAGATACATACAAAGCTTATCATATCTACATTTTTGGTTATTGTTTTGATTCATATTCCATAGTCACCATCGAATAGACCTCTTAAGTCTAGGTCATCATTGGCCCTTACATGTATATTTCATTTTTGTGTCAATCTAGATCAGATTTGTACTTTTCTTTCATTTCTACAATTTTAATTTTTGTTTAGTTTATATTCTACATGTTATTCAGTCCCTTATCATTCATCTTATCTTCTTTTATCAATATACGGGGTTGACATCCCCATAAGGAAGTTCACTCTTTTTGGAACCAACGCTTTTAGAACCCCCTCTTCTACCATCTAATCCATTTTCATTTTTAATTCTCTTTGATTTGTAGATCCGTCAAAATCTTTCGTAAGGAGTCTACTTTACGCACGTGCATCATCATCATCTTATCCCAAGGTACATTAAACCTTGCATGTTTTGAGTTGCTTGATTTTATTTAGTATCTAGTTCACTAATCTGAATAGGAAAGAGAAATTTTTGTCCAACTAGAATTTCATTTTGTAAGATAATAGAAATAAATATTGCAAGTAACTATGGGGATAGTCATATAACTCTAGGAAGGTTGAGATCCTAAAATAAGAAACACACATGCAAACCTAAGTATGAATAACTCCATAACTTAAAGATTCTACATAATATGAGTTTTGAGAAGTGTGTAGGATCCTATGAATGGAAGGATTCATTCCTTTAATATGGAAGTGGATTTCACACCAAGTTAAAAAAATTTGATTGGGTTAAATCTTGGTCACACACTTTAGAGAAAAAGGGTCTCACAAAGAGTAGTGTATGATCGAGAATGTTTTCATAGATTTTTATATATGGATGGTTTAAAAATGACATATTAGTTGGTATGGGTGAAAAATTTAACATCCATACTCTTGAAACATGGAATAATATGGGGTACCCCATAGTCCATTTATCTCTATGCATCATGTTCATGGAATGAAAGAATGAAATGTTACGAATAGGGGTATTGAATAACTCCATCATCAACATGATAGAGGTAAAGTTCCAAGGGAAATTTAAATTGATAAATTTTATCGAAGAACAAAAATTCCCTACTCTTTTGGGTAGAACACGGTGTTCCAAAAATAAAACTAATTTTCACTTCAAAAAACATTACATCAATTTTGAGAATGATTCCTAGAAAGTGACATTTATAATTAATAACATATATAGGCCACCCTATGTTAATCGAATGTATTATGTGGAGGATATAAACCTTATCTACAACATTCACATGGAGATTAAGGGGCATTTTTACCTACCCATTAAGTTATACTTCAATGGGATGATGCATTCTCATTATTCAAAATAATGACAATTACCTGGGTGAAAACTGGACACAAGTTTCCTACAAGTTGATTGGGTGAGATTGTGGATATCTCATTTCAAACAAGAACCAACTAACCAATTTTAAAATGTTAACAAGAATTTGGTATGTAATATTCCTTGGAAAATAAAATCCACCCCTTGGCCAACATATTAAGGAAAAGGAAACATCCAACACTTAATTAGAGAAATCAAGGAGTGTATGCTATTAGAAAAGGAATGCATCAACATAATGGTGTATGATCTAAGAAGGATTATAGTGTAATAGTGGGAAACTCACTACCATAGGATGAATATGTGGTATCAAGTTCAGACTATTTTCATGTTAGGTTTGAATGAACTAACCATGTGCATCATTTTCCAAGTTAGAGTGGAGCCATGGGCTTGAAGACTACTTGTTGAATTATGAAGCATCTTAAACTATGATGCCTTGTCTCTATTAAACATTTTATGAAGAAATGACCTATATTATACCTACATCCTTGGATGTATGCATGGTATATCAATTGTGAAGCACAATGAGAAATAGATCCTTGGGAGGATTTGAAATTTAATTTTGTGCATACTTGTACTTTTACCTCCTAGAAAACATAACTACATTTGTATCTACAAAGGATTTGATGTGTGATATTTAGAGATGATGTTATTTGGCAAAATCACTTGCTTGCATTGTGAAAAGAAAAAGGGATGGCTCTACCCAAGTCATTTAAGTAAGACACTGCAAATAGTGACTCCAATGAAACCGATGAACAAACATGAATGGATATAAATTAATTACACAAAGGAAAAGTGAATAAGGTTTATAACTAGATGAGGATACCATAGTAAATCATCTCAATATAAAATTATCTCTAGGCTTGCATGAGGCCATTAACACAAAGGAATTGGAAATGAACCAATATTATGAGACGATAAAGTATGTAAAAGTCAACATAATCTCAAAATATGAGTCAAAGTTCATTGCTATTGGTGATTATTTTTATGAATCAGATATACATAATATCATCAAGCTACTACGGATTTTGTTTATGGTCAATTGAGTGGGAAATAATTTGTGTAAGTTTCCTATATAATAACATACACCCTATTAATATTGGGTAATCTCATGGGAAATATTGATATCTAGGGGATACCACATATAAGCATCATAGAACTTTTCATCCTTGATATTGAAGTACCAAATAATTAAAATACACCACAAGATATAAGCATGAATACATCATATTTCACCATTTTATATTATTATCATTTGTTGCAATAAAATTCAAGGATCATTTCCAAGTGTTGGAGGCCTTATTATGCAGAGAGGCATTCTACACTTATAGAGGGGCATCGGTTCTCATGGTGTGATCGTGTATATAAAAACTAAAAACAGGGCATTTCATGCCCTAGGAAACTTAGGCAGTTGCCTAGGGCGCCCAATAGGGAGGGGCGGGCCGGGTGGCTTAATTTCTTAAAAAAATTCAAATTTCCAGCAGTCGGCTGACTCGGCTCTGCTAATATAAGTTCGAACCGGTGGTCCGGTGGTGGTGCACTTACCCAATGGACCATGTTGATTCATATAAATAGGCAGTAGGATTCTTTAACCGAAATGAGTTGGTATGCGTGGAGATGTGCGGGGAGGATAAGCATTGTGTACCAGAGGGCCTGCGGCCTGCCCCACAATTGATTACAACAAATCCGTCCACAAACTTATTTGTCCTTTTCTTTCCATGTTTCAATTCAGTCACTGTGACAATGAAGATTGGTTTTTGACTATATTCTTTATTGCACTACAAATAAACGCCCACAAAGAGCAGTAGGAATGGTTTCATGTAGAAATCCTGCTTTGAATGGTGAAACCCAAGCAGAGTAGACCACCAAAGGGATTAGAAAATTTTGCCACCACCTGCACACCCATTATCATAAAAACTGGAGATTGTTACTTTTCCCTATTTTTATTGACAGCTCTTGAAAAATAAAGCTTTGAATCAGAAAATATTAAAGATAATTCAATTCTTCAGCAGAAATAATGCCTGTAACGAGCATCATAGGGAGAAATAATTCTTCTCCACTGCTCTATTTGTGTTCTTTGATGGCTACTTGCTCCCAAAGGTGGTAATAATGCATTTTTTTATATTTTGTTAATAAAAACTTTGGACAAACTGTACAGAAGTTTTCTATTGACATTTGGGATCCATAATTTTTTTTATGATCTGAAATATTGATAGAAAAATTCTACACAGTTAATCCATAAACCTTTTTAAGATACATGGACTACGAAAATATTAAATCTTTGACATTTTGTGTTTGGTTATTGTTAGCAGGAGACAGTTTCTGAGCAGGCTCTACAATGCAGTTGCAGGAACAACCCATGAGTCTATCAGATTCTCCTCCAGTGAAGCAGGGAATAGGTATTAATCTTACAAATCCAGTCTTTGAAGAGAGAATAAAATTTCCATGGAATAGGTATTAGATGTTTTTGTGAGCTGAAATGTTATGTAAAAATAGTAAATGCGAAACTATCTGATCGCATTAATAAGAGAAAGACTAAAAGCTACTCTGTCCAGGGGGTCAGGGCGTACTCTCCAGCATCTTGCCAGGTGCTCAAAACCTTAATTCAGCCCTGACTAAAAACAAGTCGACCTATTAAAAAACATTAATACTATGTTAGTTGACCTAATAAAAATATAAATACTATGTCAGTTATTAAAAAATATTTCCGGGGTGGAAATGAAAGTTAAAGGTTGAATAAAATCAAAGTTAATTTTGAGGAGACAAATTCCACAAGAATAGGAAATAATTTTTTTCTATTGGTCCATGATTTATCAATGTCTCCCAAATGTAGTAGAAAGCTAATTTTTTATTTTACCTTTGCCATTTGTAACAATAATTTTTTCTATGTCCCTTTACACCCCTTTAAATAAGTGGGTTACATTGGATTTGAAAACCTATAGTTTAGAAAAATCTAATTATAATTAATAAACTATACCCTAATATCTTAAAAAACTATATTTTAATTAAAAGGTAAGATTGAAACATATATATTATAGTTTATAATTAAACTATACTAGATAGTTATAAAAAAACTATATTTTAATTAATAATATAAGGTTAAAACATATATATTATAATTTATAATTAAACTATACTATATGAATCTTATATAGTTTAAAATATATTTAAGTTAGTTTTTACTTATGGGTAATATATTTAAGTTAGTAATATGTATGGGGTAAAATATTTAACTTAGTTTTTACTTATCGGTAATATATTTAAGTTAGTAATATGATTGGGGTAAAATATTTAAGTTAGTTTTTATTTATGAGTAATATATTTACGTTAGTAATATGTATGGGGTAAAATATTTAAGTTAGTTTTTATTTATATAGAATTTATTGGTAAGATATTTTACATGTATAGGTTAAATAATCTCTTAAGTTTTTACTTGGGTGTGATTTTTAGATAAAAATTAAATAGTAGTGAAATAAAATATGGATGGGGTAAAATATTTAATTATTTTTACTTAAATAAAATATGTATGTGACAGTCTTTTAAATGGCTCTAAGCCCACTTCCATCAAGCCATTTCTCCCATCAGCAATCATGGATGATACTATCCTCCTTCTTCCGCGTCGAGTCATTGAAGCCAAGGCTACCAAGGTTTTACTGCGGCTCTACGAATCTACTTCTGGGAAAGAGATCAATTATGATAAAAGCTCCATCTTCTTTTTCAACACTCCTGAGGAAAGGCAGCTTAAAATTGCTAAAATTCTAGGTTGTAAAATAAGTGCGCTTCCAGCCACTTACTTGGGCCTTCCTCTCGGCACTATGAAAGTCTCTAGAAGGTGTGGGATGATTTATGGAGAGATTCCAAAAAAAATGGCTGGTTGGGAAAGGAGCCATTTTATCTCAGTCTTGCCGGTAAGTGCTGCTCATTAAAAGTACTCTTCAAAATCTGCCCATTTATGTCATGTCACTCTACAAGATCCCCTCTTCCTTCAGAGATAAGATTGAAAGGATTCAAAAAAAAATTTATGGCAAGGCATGGAAGAGAAGTTCAAATTTCACTTAGTTGCTTGGGACAAGGTTTGCACCCCGAAGTTTATGGGAGGTCTGGGTATAAAAGATATTAAGAAAATGAATGAGGCCCTCATTGCTAAAATGGGCTGGAGAATGTTGTCTGAGAAACAACCCTGGATTGATTTAATCAAAGCAAAATACCTAAATCATCAAATTGTGTACTCTTTCCTACAAGATGAGCACCTCCCCTATGGTTCCATCTTTTGGAACAATCTGGTTAAGAGCAGAAATTTCATTAAGCAGGTTAGTAAATGGAAAGTGGGGGATGGTAGGGACATAAACTTCTGGGATGATAATTGGTTTAATGGAAATCTCATGGATAGATTTGGGATTGTTAAGGACAGTCTTATAAGCAAGTATGACATTAAAATCAAGAACTATATTGAGCGAAATGGTACCAGCAAGAATTGGAAAAAACTTTCTGTGGAGAGAAATGATCTGATGCAAATTACTTCCTCCCTTCAAGATCAATTAGATCTTATTCCCTTAAGTCAACTGGATTCCAAGGATGATCTGGTATGGAATAATTCCAATGATGGGAATTACTCTGTCAAAACTGGGTATAATAATTTCTTCCACAGGTAGTCAAATAGATTTCAATTGGAATAAGATTTGGATGACTGAATTAACTCCTAAAATAAATTTTTTCCTTTGGCTAGCTATCAGAGGTAGGATTCTTACCATTGACAACCTGATGAGAAGAGGATTTATAATCCCTAATAGGTGTCATCTTTGTAAGAAAGATTCGAGGATATCACCACTGTTCATACATTGTGAGTATGCTACCGAATATGGAGTTTTCCCTCTCTAAATTTGAAGCTCTGGGTGGTGCCAAGGATCTTAATCAACTATGGACTCAATGGAACCCACCCTTTAGGCATTGTGTTTTCAAAAGGATCTGGAAGGCTGGTTATCCTCATTTAATCTAGAGGATATGGAAGGATAGAAATGATATTATCTTGAAATAAGAAGAAAAACTATAAACTTAGTATTGGTAAAATTTCTAATGGTATCAAAGAGAACATAGCTAGATTTAAACCCCAAGAACAAGAGATATCCAGAGAATGAAGAATATATCTTATCCAATTGGCAAATTGAATACATAATAGTCGGAGCAATCCCAAAAATAACATTGATAGATCTTTGATTAAATGGCATCCTCCGATTTTAATTGGTTTAAGTTGAACTTTGATGGGGCCTCTAAGGGAACCTGGGATTTTGGCAGGGAGGAGTGATACGGGATCATAAAGGTAATCTAATTGCTGCGTATGCTGGGAAAATGGGAATTCAAACCAATCATTTTGCCGAAGCATTATCTACTCTTATGGGGCCTGAGAATTTCCCAGACTCAAAATATCCAGAACCTCATTATTGAAGGGGACTCCCTGAATATGATTAATCTCCTTAAACAGTGCTCATCTCCAAGTTGGAGCATCAAGGATTTTATCTCAGAGTCCATAAGTATTTGTCAAACATTCAATAACATCAGGATCATGCATACTTACTGGGAGGGTAATAAATTGGCAGATGCACTGGCTAATTATGGCATTAATGTTAATCACATTGTTTGGGATAACAATAGCATCCCTAAGCAGCTTCAAAACAACATTCATGCGGATTTCTATACGCACGCAATATCTTGAGTTGAGTTATGATTATTGGGTGTGGATCAACATCAATAAAACTCCCACACGTGTTGAATTAAAAATATGATTATGCAAATCTGTCGAATAATCAAGATAGTGTGAAGTATATGGGGAAGTTCAAGTGGAGTTACATTGATATGAAAATCACGCATGCGGGCCGATGCTGCTGCTTTGCTAAAAGTTGGATACAAGGCTCCACGGATACTAAAGACAAAGTAGTAATGTGATTGATGACAGGGAGTGGGATAGCAAAAGGCCATTATTCTCACATGTGAATTTCCATGCAAGCTCAAATCAGCGAGCACGCAGACGTTCGTGGGAAAAGCAACGGCTTTCATTTCCAACATTCTATGGATTACAACAAAAAAGTAGATCGGCTTCAGACTCTCAAGGATTTGGAAATTTGTTGCAAACAATTAAGCACAGTGAAGATGGGGGGTCCCCCTTGCCAAATTGAGCCTAGTGCGGACCCAGACTGGAAGGATAATGTTGAGCTATGGAATATACTCAGCAAGGGTGGCATCACCAACTTCATGGAGAAGGTTCAGGGGCATGATCAAAGCATCTCAGTGCATTTTGCAAAGGATTGGAAGGAGCGGACTATGGAATATGGGGGGCAGAAGATCTTGGTCAACGAGGAACTTATTGCTGAAGCAACCGGCCTTGGCATGGAGGGCTACCATTTTTTTAACAAAAGGGTCGACAGAGATGTTGAAGAGAGGAGATTTGTGGAGGGATCTGAGAAGCTGATCTACGTTACAACGGGCCTGCTTGTTAGCTCGATCCCTCCGCCTTATGATGAGGTTACTCGCATGATGATACGGTTCATTTCCTTGGAAGGAAGGTTTGTCACTGTACCTGCTAAGCACCTTATCTTTCTTAACCACTTCCATAGGAATCGCATGGTTTGTTTCCCCCATTACTTGCTGAACTCTCTTGAGCGCTCCATTTTGGAGTTTCAAAAGCATACAGGCGGTTCCTTTACACTAGGGGCTTATTTTGCTGCTGCATAAATGCTATCTTCTTAAGTATCCTGGTCTCCCATCCTCTCCTAGCTCGGTTCCCCCTCGCCTGGTTCTCATTGCCTTAGCCCCGTTTCTCCATTCTCTCGCCCCGCCACCGCCTCGTCACCCCCGCCGACCATCCAGGCTTCTTCTTCCATTCCCCCTACTGCTGCTCCCACCCCCACTTCACCTCCACCTCGGCTGACCGGTCACCAGGGCTTCTAGAAAGCTTAACCTTGAGACTCTTGTTGTGGGGAAGGGTCCTCATGAAATTGAAATTGCACATGACCTACTGAATATTAGCAGTGCTAGTCCCCGGGATGTGCATATGGAAAGCTCTTCAAAAAGGCTGGAAGCCTTAGAGGCTGATATGAAACTGTTGAAGGATGAGGTTAAGAACTTGGCAAAACAAGAAAGGTAAGAGGAAGAAGGAGGAGGAGGTGGATATTGATAACAGCCAGATTGATGATATCTACAAGAAGCTGAACTCCTTAGACTCCCATTTAGGGAAGGCCAAAACTCGTCATGATTACAATATGGCCATCTTTAGTGTGATTGAGGAGTTCATTGAGCAAGATGTCGAAGTGTCTCCAATCTCGGCGGAGTTATGGCAACACTTTAGGGCAATGATAAGGAAAGCAAAGGACCATTGATCAATTTGGATAAGACCGACGCGCCCACATGAAAACTTTGGGTATGTTCAAATCCTAGAAGAATATCAAGACCAACATCGAAAAGCTGCCAAGAAGTAGTTGTAGGTGCTTTAGTTGTTCTTGTTTGTTTTTTTGCTGTTTTTTACGTTTCTCTCTTGCTTTTTTTGTAGTGTTTTGTTGTTTTGTCTTGATTGGGTATATTTTTTTGGCTACTTTGGGCTTCATTGTCACACTTGGATTCTGATCCTTTTTTCTCTGGTTTTCATTCCTATTCTGGCTCCTAGGCCCTCTATTGTACACAAGGGTATAGTCCCTTTCAAAAAACTATTTGCCAATAATAAAAAAAAATATGTATGTGACAAAAAAATATTTAAGTTAATTTTTACTTATTATACATAATTTATGTTAAGATATTATTATATTTACATTGTATTTTTTTTATTCAGAGACCAACGATTACATAGATATTGGCATCTCTGCCCTAAATAAACTAGAGATTACAAACAATTTATTTACACTCGATGAGTAAGTGTATATCTATATCGAAGTCTTCCTTTAGCTAAGCAATGATGAGTAGGGGGTATCCAGTCCGTCAAAGTCACCTAGGGAACGATCCTAGCTCTATCCACTTTTCACTCTCTGTGTTGAGTATCTCCAAGTCTTGCCTCAACAAGACTTGATCCTGTGGGCTCATTCCAAGCCATTCAACTTCACCAATGAACCAAATATTTAATATTTATATTTAAAATTTAAAATATATTTAATTCATCACGAACATTAAAAATAAAAATAAAATATTCAAATAAATTACATAAAAAATTACAACCGACATATTAAAACAAACATAGAGTAAATATTTTTTATTAACCAACATACCTTATATTCACTCTATATTTGAGTTTATTAACCGACATACCTTTTCACACTGAAGTTACATACTTTTTCAAACTCTATATATGTAAGATAAAAATTAAATATCTAGCAAATAAAAGTATCGAAGACACTACAAAGTCTTGAAGTTGAAAAACACTCTATATTCACATCGGCTACTAAAAGAAGTTGAAAAAAATAATATTCACATCGATGGAAGATAGAAATCTATTCTTGTACTAAAGGTTTGTATTACTATTAGGTTTTTTTATTTTTACATAGAAATATATATATTTATTTCCATATATGTATTTTACCAAACAATTATTTGATTTAAAATTATTAAAATATATTTAATATAGATTTAATTTATATATTATATATAATTAAAATAACTAATAGTTTAAATAAATTAAAAATTATAGTACTAATTATTTGTGTTAAAATATTGTGAAGATATGGCTCGACAACTTCCTGAATGATATAGCTAGTTACCACCGACCTTCTATAACCTACTACTGCGATGAAGCAACAACTCCCTGATATGACTGAGTTGCAACTTAATTTGAAATACAAAAGATTTGATCACTCTCCACTTTGATGCTTTAAATAGCTGATAATGATCCTAAATCGGAACTCTTTCGTTGCTTCCCTAATCCAATTTGTCTTGATCACTTCAATACAACAATATTCTTGTCTCTCTACTCTATTTAAACTTTATTCTCACACCTTGAATCATCTCTTGCTAAAAAGAGACATATTTAACTATTTGATTCACATATCAAGCTCATACATTAATTGAGTTCATTCACTGAATTTGTTCATTAATTTCACTGATTTAATTCACTAATTTGACTAATTTCATTCACTAAGTTCACTGATTTCATTCATTGAGTTCATTCACTGATTTCAATCACTAATTTCACTAATTTCATTCTTTTCATTGGGTTCTCTAGTTGTGTATTCAAATGCACTCACATATCTATTCTAACAAAACCTTTCAAAACATTTCTATCATTGATTTTTTGTAGTCTCACTTCATGCCTTGAGTCATTGTCCTTTTCTTGCTTGAAAACTCTGACATTACTTTACTATATATCTTTCAAACAGCATAGAGTCTTTCTCCTTTTTTAGCTCACATTTCATTTTTTCACACAGTTCAATTTCTACAAGTATCTTCTTTTCTACCAATATATATAATTGTTCAGCTCCTTTTAATCAAACCTATATTCTCATAAAGTTTAAACTTGAAAGTCAATATTTCTTATTTGTAATTGATATATTACCTTTTAACTTTTGTGTATTTCATTTTCCAACTTCAACCTTCATCACTTTTGGCCTACTTCAATGAGCTTGAGTCAATTTTGAAAAGAATGGTGTTCGAACTTCCTTTACTTCCATTTGATATATCTTACTCTTGGAGTTCTGCCAACTTACCATCAATTGGTAATAAATCCTTCTTCAACCACTCTCAATTAGAACTTGACCATTTCCTTCATTTAAACTGATTTTGAAATGTTTCAACTTCCATATGGAAACCTAAATAACTGACTTTGTGATGCAATATAAAGTATGTCTTTTGATATACCCTGTCATATACCCTTCAAGGAATTGTAAGAGTCTTAGAAACCAATACTAAAGAATAATTTTTCATACTTACAAATGATTTCCAAAGATATGAGACCTCCTTGATACTCCAACAAATCGATCAAGAGTTTTGAAAGGACCAAGGTTTATGATAAAGTGATAGTATTGATTTTCTCAATTTCAATGCATTGTTAATGTATTTGAAGTTTAAAACAACTTTCATACACATTTTCGAGCTTATACAAGATTGAAAGAACAAATTCAAACCTCATATACTTGTTATAAGATTTCCCATTGAAGATTCTTAACCAATGATTCAAGAAACATTCACAATGCAAACAAAAGATACCTCTCGTAGATTGAGCACGAGCATTCAAAAATAATGTGAATAAAATCTTGTTCAAGCATTTATCTTTAGACCAAAACCTTTGGCAATAGATTTATATTGGTCATGCAAGGATACTGTCCAAATTTCATTGAATTTTGATCCGTGAAATGATCATACAATTCTAAAATTTCTTCATTAAACCCTAGATTAGGGTATAACACAATTTTCTACTCAAAAGAAAAAATAATTCCACTTATTCATCAAAATTGTATAGATAACAAAGTTTTAAATCTTTAGGAGATTCTAAATACAAGTTTTCACTTTTTAAAGTAATGATAATGATGGACTTGATCAAGGACTTACATCACTTGAAACACTATTTATATCCATATACTGAAAAACCTTAACTATACTAGTGGTCTACAAAGCTTGATGAGAACCACCATCATTTCTATAACCAAGAGCAAGATTTAATGTGGATGACATGGGCCTTACAATCCTTCAATCATGAGTGAATAATGTCTCACATCATCTGGCTATGGATTTGACTTGGAGAGGTCTTCAAATGAGACAATGAGAACCCCATTTACAGTCCTGAGTATAATATACTAATATTTTCAAGAATATTACCTCAAATAAGTGATCTCATATATAAAAAATATCCTTTACCTCCTAGTTACTCTAGATCAACAATGATATCTTTGTCAACACATTGAATTTGGAAGAAAAATCTTTGGAACAAAGTGTGTGTTAAGATGCATTGAGAAAAGTGATCTCGGTGACAACATGAGATAACAAGGTTCAAATAAATTACTATGGAAAAAAAACTTGAAAAATATGACACACATTATCATGTTCCTATAGAAGAAGTCTGAGCACTTATTGAGAAAACTTTCCATTTGAAACAACTAGTACATTCATATGCCAGATGCATTCACACTAAGACATGATGTTGAAAGTAACTACCTATACCTTCAATAAGTAAAGCCTTCAAATGCATTCTGAGAATGATAAAAATATACTCTATAGGTGATAAAACTAGACTTGGAGGCCAAATTTCCATTTTTGGTCTTATCAATTAAAGTGCACAACCTAGGAGAGAAAAACAATGCTCCACCAAAATGCTCATAAATTAACCACACCTCCTTTTGAAAATGATTTTTATGTCAATTTAATCCAAAAATTCCTTATATTATTTATTCTAAGGAGATTAGATATATTTTTTTGAAGATAAAGATTTTGACAACTCAAATGAGCTTTTCAAAAGACATGTTTTACAAAAACTCACATAACTTGAACAAATGACCTAAATTTGAATTGAAATTTTGCATGAAGAATTAGGACACATTCCTACATCATCTACCATGATTTTTTTGAAAATAATAGGTCTAAATTTTCTAGCCCATCTCATTTGCATGCAAGAAAACTTCTTGTTCTCAACACTATTAATTACCAACATAAAAATTTGAATCCTCGGGATGAGCTGAGCCTAATATTTTCTCAAAAATTATATAGATACTATCTCAAAGCATATCCCATGATTTTTATAACTTGTACCATTCTGTTTCACTTCATTAGGCACCTAAAACCACCCTAAAATGGCACTTTCACTCAACTTTCTAAGACAATGTATTCTTGAAACTTCATGAATTCACATGGAACTTATGAACAACACTTGAGAAGTATGAACTTGTAATCTCCTTTTCCATCAATGCCTTTGACATCAATGAAAAACTGGAAAATCAATAGGGTGCAACAATACATCTCAAGATGATCAATATGTGTTGAGAAGAAGAATACAAAGACAAAGGTGTTCAAATCAAATGAGTGAGTCTGAAAGAAAATAAATACAGAAAAAATTCCAAGTATCTCAAAGGTATTAATGTCGATCAAATTTTAATGCTCGTGTTAATTTAGAAGAATTAAATTTGAAGATTGTCAAGAGATTGTGTGCTCGAAACACCTAAGAATGCACCTCAAGGTACAATCAATGTTGATGTTATAAACAACTTACAAAATAATGATCTAGAAGAGGAATCAAGATCTCAACCTAGAATAAAAATACAAATGGAGGATTCAAAAATAGAAAGAGAAAAATTATAGGTAATCTCAATGGGATGCTTGAGACAAATATGAATAATTTTCAAATTATTTTTTGACATGGTCTAGATAATCTTGCTTCACCAAACATGTGCTACATTTTTCAAGAATGTTATATTGGAATAAATGTTTTTGAACCCTTCAAGGCCCATGGTATAGCTTAGATACCAAATGATAGAATAGAATAAGATTGATGACAAAGAGGGACGGAAGCCTCACAAATATTATTGATCATGAAATCAGATTACATTACAATGCGAGAGCTGTAATATTTATAGATATTAGACAGACCTCATATGGATAGACATGACACCCTAGCAGACACCACTACTACGAGATGATAAGACCCATCTCACATGCACATGTAATTACTACTAATACCAATATTGAATGTTATCAACATAACAATATTGAATGCGAAATCACTAGACTAGAGTGCACATGTTGCACATTATTAAATAAAAGACAATGCGATAAAATGCAATAAATATGCCTATGCTAAATTATGCTAACATTCCCCCTTAATTTTGCATAGTTTCGATGAAGTGGAGAGGAACTCTGCGAGCAGTGTGAATTTGTCACGTGCAGTGACTTAGTGAAAACATCTTGCCTTACATTGGTTGTAGGACAGAAATGGAGTGTATGTTGTGCTTGAAGACATGCTCGCGTATGAAATGAACACTGTACTTCAATATGCTTGGTTCTCTCATGAAATCTTGGATTGCGAACAAGCTTTAGAACTCCTTCATTATCAACATATCTGGAGTAGATTTCTGTTGTGGTAGACCAATTCCTTCCGGTATTCGGCGTAGCCATATTGCTTCCAAGCAGACTTCACTGCTGGCTCGATACTACCTTACGTAGAAGAGCGAGAAACAAAGTTTGTTTCTTGCTTCCCCATGATATCGGTCAGATCCCATAAAGAAGATGAAGCTGATGTTGACTTCTATCATCCATGTTTCTGCGTGATCGAATCGAATATCTGTCGAGAAAATTGTCATTCTTCTTGTACTCTAGACCAAGGTCAATTGTACCCTTTAGATATCTTAGTATTCTCTTTCTTTGCTTTCGATGACATATTTTGGTTCTTGCATGAAGCGTGATAAATAGCTGACTGCAAAGCTGATATCTGGTCTAGTATATGTCAGGTAAATGAGACTCCCGATCAACTGCCGATAGAGAGTTGCATTCACCGGTGGTGATGGATCGGAACGAGATAACTGAAGTCTCGCTTCCATAGGTGTAGTAATGATAGGAGTGAGTCCATCATCCTGAATTTCTCGAGCGTTGTCTTGGTGTATTTCAATTTGTGACACAAAGATATGATTCTCTTTTTGCCATACTTCGACCCAAGACAATAGTGCATGAGAGCCGAGATCTGTCATGTCGAACGATCGATTAAAATCCTTCTTTGTTGCATCGATCATCTTCACAGAACTACCTGTAATGACTAGATCATCGACATAAACAACCACAATGACAATCTCCCCCCCTTGCTTTTTGAGGTAGAGATTGGGGTCATAAGGATTCCTTTCGAATCCATGACTTATGAGATGCTCATCAATTTTGATGTACCATGCCAGGGTGCCTGTTTTAGGCCATATAGAGATTTTATGAGTCTGCATACCATCATCTCTTTTCTGGTATTACATAACCCTCTGGCTGAGTCATATAGACTTCTTCTTGCAAATCTCCATTAAGAAAGGCACTTTTCACATCCATTTGGTGGACTTTCGACCAAATTGTGCGGTAGAGCAAAAGATCATCTGATTGTCTTGATCTTGGTTGTGGGAGCAAATGTCTCCTCATAATCAATGCCTTCTTGTTGTGCATACCCCTTTCTACAAGCCTTGCTTTATACTTGTCAATAGTCCCATCGATTTGTACTTAGTCTTGAATATCCATCTGCATCGATGGGTTTCTTCCACTGGTGGAAGGTCGACAAGTTGCCATGTGTTGTTCTTCATCTTTGGTGATACTACGAATCCATGGCATCTTTCCAAGCTTTTGATTGTAGGGCTTCTGAAGCTGTAGATGGCTCAATTTGTTTCAACAACTCTGCTCATTAGGGCATAATTGACCTCTTCACGAGCTTATTTGCGAGTTCTAGGTCGAGGATTGGATGATGTGCTAGGTGCTTCATCCAAATTTGCATCTCTTATTAATTGAGTATACCATTTAGGTAACTTCTTAGCTGTTCCATTGGCTTGTGGTGGATCAGTTTTCACCATCATCGATTCATCTTTGTCATCTTCGGTGGAACATCAAATTTTGTCTTCACTGAGAGGTGTATTGCATGTTTGTTGAGTCGTTGAGTGGAGCATCTGCTTGTTTCTTCTCAAAGAACTCAACATCCCTACTTGTGTATACTTTCTTTGCTTTCGGATCCCATAATCTGTACCCAAGTGCTTCTTCTTGTATCATGAATATCGGTTTCTCGGCTTTCATATCAACTTGTTCTGTTCTTCTTGGGTATGTGCATGCTAGCTTTACACCCAAATACTCTTAGGTGTGCAATTGATGGTTTCGATTTGACCATGCTTCTTGAGGTGTCACTCCTTGAGAGCTCTTTGTGGGCACTCTGTTGTTCAACAAATAGACTAGTTCTTGCTTACACGCCCAAAATGTCTTTGTTAAACTGAGTCATCGATCATACATCGCACCATTTCCATGATAGTACGATTCCTTCTCTCAACTATACCATTTTGCTTTGTGGTGTGTGAGTAGGAGGCATTTGTCGACGAATCCCATGACTTCGGGTAAGTCTTGAACTCATTGCTTGTGAATTCCCCCTCGATCGAGGCGGAGAGTTTTGATCTTGCGACCAACTTCATTCTCAACAAGTGCTTTGAACTTTGAAATGTCTCAAAGGCTTGACTCTTGTTTCTTAGACAATATATCCACATCTTTCTTGAGTAGTCATCAACACAAAGCATGAAGTATTGACATCGAGAATGACTTGGTTGCATGGGCCCATGCAAAGATCGGTGTGCACCAAATCAAGCTTTCCCTTAGCTCTATATGTGTTCTTACGGAAGGGTACTCTGTGTTGCTTTCAGCTAGGCAATTGTGACACTTGTCGGTGTTGTGCTTGAGTGTAGGCAATCCTTTCACCATGTTGCCCTTTTGAAGTGTTTGGAGATAGCCAAAGCTGATGTGACCATATCTGCGATGCCATAGTTACTGCAGATTGTGTGTCTTTGGCCACTAGAGCTTGATCATCCTTGTGGACAAAATCAAGTTGGAACATCGTCCATTGGAGGCTCTTTTCTGATCTTGGAACCTCTTGACTTATCTCTTATCAAGCACACTTTTTCTCCATTATTCTTTGTCAAAATCAACTTCAAGTTGTGATCGAGGAGTTGACTAGCGATAGCAAATTCTTGAGTCGACCCAGTACATCTGATACATTTGTGATTTTGCGGTCATGCTTTCGAGAGGTAGTGAAATGTTTCCAATCCCCTTGACCTTTGTATGATGAGTCATCACCTAATGACACATGGTTCTTGTTAGGTGAGTCACGTAGTGTGTAGAACCAATCCTTGCGTCCGAGTCATGTGTCGAGTTGCACCGAGTCAACATACGGATATCTTGTGTGGACTTGGTTTCTTCATCAAATTGAGCAGAATACATGTGGTGTCCTTCATCTGAATCATCCTCATGTTCGTGATGTACCCTTGTTGTTTGGGTTTTCTTTGCCAATTACCATTTTTCTGCCCTTGATTGTTGTTGTTGTTGGACTTCCCTTTATTTGAATTATTGTTACCCTGTTGGTTATTGGGTTTTGAATTGCTTGATGAACCCTTTTTGTAGGAATTGTACCAATAATCTTTGATGTCATGTCCCCCTCTATTGCAAATGGGACACTTCTTGGTGTTGTCTCGTTGACTTTGATTTTGTTGGGACTTCTTGTGATTGGACTGAAATTTTCCCTTTCCTTTATGATTGGAAGATAGTGCTTGCTCATCTTCATGATCTTTGTTGTTCATTGCCTCTTCTTGTTGGAGTAGATTGACCAACTTCTCAAAGGTGACTGTGTGTTCACTCATATTGATAGTTGTCACAAAGATTCTGTAGGAAGGAGGAAGTGCTCGCAACACAATTGGTACGAGGTCTTCATCACTTATCTCTTTTCCCAATGCCAATAGAGATGCCCTCAAAGTAGTAACTCGTCTCAAAAAAACTTCAACCTTCTCATTGTGCTTGAACTTGAGAGTATGCAGTTGTGATAGTAGGTTGAGGATGGCATTCTTGTTCTTTGCCTCATAGACTGTGCTCAACTTATCCCATGCATCCTTGGCCGATGTGGCATCTCTAATGTGGGGTTGCACATAAATGCATTACGCCAAACAAGATGATCAACTTGGCCTTTTGATTGGCCTGTCAAATTGAACTTGTTGTCTTCCATCATCAAGTGATCTTGTTGTTTTCCATCTACAACTGTCCATAGGTCTTCAAACTCAAGTAACATCTTGATCTTCGGTTTCCATGCAGCATAGTTGTCTCCTCTAAGCAGTTGTGAATCTGGCAAGAAGAACTTTGGTGCTTGTGCACCCATTTCTGCAATCTGAATTTGAAACTCTGAATTTCTGACAAAGGGTAAGGCTCTTATCACTCCAGGTTTATGGTCTCCCTCTCAATATACCGTCAGGCCGATATACCAAACCTTTCTATATACGCTCCCTTCCGATATACCCGTCGGTACGTGGAAGAAGATCACCCTTTCAATATACCCGTCAGTACGGAAAGAGGTGTTAACGCACGTGAAAGAATTTAGTACGTGGTACTTAGACAGTACGGAGAGGGGTTTGTGCAAGCACAAACGGATGGGAGGGCTCAAATGTGTGTGTATTGTGTCCTTATTACTCCCCGTCGATTTTATAGGGTCGATGCCCAGACGACGTTTAGGCAGTTGTGTTAGGCGTTAAGTGCAGTAGTAGTCGCGACGGCATCACCCGTAAGCGCTTCCCAGAGGCACCGTATATACCGAACGTTGCTATGAGATCAAAGATCTCGTGTGATAGAACCAAACATAAAATAAAAAAATTTGTACTTTTTTTTTTTTTTTTCACTTTATGCACCAAGATTAGTACAAAATGCTCCAAAAGTACATCAAAATGAAGTTTTTGTGTCCCCCCTCTTTAGAAAAAAGGGTCTAGAATCACAAAATACACAATTTAGGCCAAAAATATATTTTTACCCCCAATAGGTGTTTTTCCGCTAAATTTAGCGGTGGCTCTAAATGTGTTTGGTGAGCTTCTAAATTTAGAAATCTCCCAAAATTTATTAATTTCTCCAAATTTTCCAAAAAAATAATTTAATAAAAAATATGGAGAGAGTGGGAATTGAACCGCTGACCTGTTTGTTCCCAAGATCCAAACAAACAATCTGAATATTGTTTTCACCTTTTCTCACAAACCGTGATCTAGGTTTTTCTAAAATTTTGACAGCAGCATCATACAATATTTTTCTTGAAACCCACAAAATTTCAGAAGAATCAGAATCTTAGTTTTGAGATCTTACCAATTTACCAGCTAGATCTGATTTTTTTCAGAAAAAAATGATCCGACTTGTATAGACTTTTCGTCACATGTAGAGGCCGAATCTGAAGATGATGTAAACTGAAAAGTTGTGTGCCTCCTTCTTATCTTTCAGAAAAAAAAAAATGGCACATCAATCGACATTGTATGAAAAAGTTACGTCCTTTTTCTAAGAGCTATCTGCTGGAATTTTGTTGTGGGATTTGCTTGACCTTTGCTCCCGAATTCTTCACACCTCCACTTTCGAGATCTGATTTTTTTTTTTTTTTTTTTTAGATCTGATTTTTTTTCTTTTAGATCTGCAATTTTTTTTCAAGATCTCTCTCTTTTTTTTTTTTTTTTTAAGATCTCTTTTTTTTTTCACAAATTTTTTTTTTTTTTTTAGATCTGTAATTTTTTCAAGATCTTTCTCCTTTTTTTTTTAAAGATCTCCAAATCTGAAATATTCCGCCAATATGTTAGATCAATTGGCTATGCCAATGACTAATAAAAAAATTTACCTTCAAATAAGTGGATAGGTCAAATTTTAGTTGATGGATGCTTGGAGGAATGGAGGCTGCGGGATGCTTGATGGCTCTCCTTTGATGCGAGATCTTCTTCTCGATGGATCCTCTCGATAGTGCTCCTCTTGACCTTGCTTGGATTGGATAGAAATACTGTATCTACGATACCAAATGATAATAATGGTATAGCTTAGATACCAAATGATAGAATAGAATAAGATTGCGATGACCAAAGAGGACGGAAGCCTCACAAATATTATTGATCATGAAATCAGATTACATTACAATACAAGAATTTGTAATATTTATAGATATTAGATGACCTCATATGGATAGACATGACACCCTAGAGACACCAACTACGAGATGATAAGACCCATCTCACATGCACATGTAATTACTACTAATACCAATATTGAATGTTATCAACATAACAATATTGAATGCAAATCACTAGACTAGAGTGCACATGTTGCACATTATTAAAAAAAAGAATGCACGATAAAATGCAATAAATATGAAGTTTTTCCCGATGGAAGATATGATTGGTTAGAACCTCGGTTAAGACAAGTACATTTGCATGATTTTTTTAAACATTTGTTTTGATATAGGGATCATTGTTTTGATCGACACCCAATATTTACATATTACATGATGAACATGATCATGAGACATTGTGCACAAAATTCATTAGCAGTTTTTCTAAAAAAACCTTCATGATATGCCAATTACAATCAATGAGTTGCGTGAACATATGGAAAATATACCTCACTCCTACCTAGCTGATGGTTTGATGCATTTTGGAAAAACCTTGAGAGGAACAAGGTCCTATTGGGAAAAATATCGTGGTGAATTAACTGACATGTTACATCAAATTGGATCACCTACGATTTTCTTCACCTTAAGCGCAACTAACATGTATGGGCTTGATCTACATGCATTGATGCTAGGAAAATCACCAACAAATCCATGAGATTCCTAGAATTGGCGAAGATAGAATATAATTGATTATCCTCATATAGTGGCACACTACATGCACATGCGACATACAATTTTTCGTAAGGAGATACTACAAAAAGGAATGAGAGTAACATACTATTGGTCTAGATATGAATAACAACATAGAGGTTTGTCACATGTGCATGGATTCCTATGGTTAGAAGGGCACCAAATATGGATAAACTTGATTGGAAAAATTGATCATGAATTAAAAAATGTAGAGAAATATTTCCATTTTATTGTTCATGCTTGGAATCCTCATGAAGATCCAAAGAAACAAAACATACAGGTATGTTATCGATCCTCCCAAAATAGATGTTTAATAATATTTTTATTCACCTATTATTACTAATAATGTTTTATGTAAATTATAAAATGAAGGCAATACAAAATTTTACACAACATCTATGTCTTCAAAATACAACACAAATTACACAAATGAATATAGAACATGACTATGAAGAACTTCTCAAATTACACAGATGCATCCTTACCTGAGCGTACTCCACTTCTATTACTTGCACCAACTGGAGTTACAAACATTTAATATTGGTGCATCAACAATCCATTCACAAATTGAATAACAATTAAAAGATTTACCATAATTAGAAGGACCAAAACTTATAAATTTTCAAGAAGAGATGTGCCACATAAAATATATTCTAGTTGATGAAATGAGCTTCATTGGACAAAATATTCTATAGAACATAGACTCTCGACTTTGTCAAGCATTTCTTGAAAATGGAAATATGATTTTTAGAGGAATATATATTATTTTGGTCGAGATATTTGGGGTAGATGCACACTGTTAGTGATAGACCACCATATGATAGTAACGAGTGTGCAAAACTATTGTGGAAAGAATTTAAAAAATTATTACTTTGGATAATATATTTTGATAGGAAGGAGAAAGTGAGGATCAAATAAGGTTTCATCAACTTCTGAAAAATCTACTAGATGCAAATCCAACAATTGATGGAATTTATTGATGACAAGAACTAATGATAAACTATATAAAACCACTAATGAATAATTTGATAATCGAATTCATTTGTTTTCCATACAAGATAATGTCAATAACCACAACAACAAAATTATTCACTTAAAAGACCTATTGCACATAGCATTGCAACCAAAGTAGGCAGCACCAACAATCTAGTAGAAGGTCAAAATGATGAACTTGCAAAGTGGAATTACTAATTGCTAGAGATGCAAGGGTGATGTTAACCTCCAATATATGGATAGAAGGACTTATAAATGGATCTCTAGGGTATATTCAAAATATAATATACAAACTAGGAAGTTCCCCACCCAAGCCACCAACATATGTTATGGTTGAATTTGACAGTTACTCAGGATACCATTTTAAGATGAAAATCGCGTACAGTTCCAATTAATCCAATACAATTGGGAGGCACACAAAACTACCCTTACGGTTAGCCTAGATATTGATAATACACAAATGACAAGGTTTGACTCTTTCCAAGGCTACAATTGATATAGGGGAACAAGAAAGAACAGGGTTAACATTTGTCATAATATCTCATGTAAAGTCTTTGGAAGGTCTAAGAATATTTCCACCATTTACTTATGACCATGAAAAAAGGATGAAAAAAGGAAAACAAGTTTCCAAAAGGAAAGTTGAGGAAGAAAGATTGAAATCTTTAGAAGATATATAAAGGCATGTACATATTACAAACTTCTTTCTATGAATATAAAATGACTTATTTCTTGATATGTTATGCTATGTGCATGACACATTTTGATTAATATTATTTGACTATTTAATTTTCATTTTATATTATTGTATATAAGTATTTGGACTATTTTCTAAATACTTTTTTATTTTCATTTAATGTGATGTATGTAACACATTTAATTTTTAATGGAAAATTGATATTATATGTTAATGAAAAATTTAAAGCCTATGGATGCTACTAGCATACCTATCTTAGTAAAATCTATGTAAAATATGTCAAGAGGTATCATTCTCGAGGTACATATTCCACTTATGTCACAAATTAAAAATAGGTGCCTTGAGAATGATACCTCTCAGCGTATTTTACATAGAGTTTTCTAAGATAGGTATGTTAGTTAAGGTATTTCCGTAAACTAGTGTTTATGCACATTTGCACACATCCACCTGGAGGGAAAAATACACATGGTTGAGGCCCTTTTAATTTAGTGCCATGTAGGAATTTTTCAATAGTTGGGGATTCCGGTGGAAGAAGTCAAATACGACTAACCCCTTTTCACATCACAATGTAAGGAATAATGAATATAGAAAGGAAAATTCATTTATATGTACAAAAGGGATATAAAAAATTTAATCATAGTTTCCAAATGCATGGAGACATGTACACTAGGTTCTAGAATTGAGTTCAAATTTAGAGAACCAAAGGAAAATATTGGGCATAGAAGGTCGAAACACCAAGCATTTTTGTCTTGAGCTTGGGCTATCATTTCTTGTGCTCATTTACTGGATCTCCACATTTGAAAAACACATTAAAGACATTATATAGATCTCATTTCCATAGTTTCATGTCTCTATAACACTTGTAAACTTCACAAAACATTGTTACCTCTCTAACCCTAACCATATATAATTTTATCTAGTTTTCAATAACTATGTTTGATCATATTTTTTAGCACTTGGTTTATAATGTTTTGTATTTCTAATAATGAATTATCATTTCTACTTGAATTAATTTATCTTAATTAGAATATACCCTAATTTTGTATTAAAATTAGATAGTTTGTTTGCACATATTGTTGTGTGTGACATTAAATAACTTCTCTAAAAAGGTTTTCAATCTTGTTTTGAATCTCGATAACTCTTCAGAAGTTGACACAAGTAAATATCTTATAGTGCAAAGAAAAAATGGTGATTGCATCACTATAAGGTCTTGGAAAAATAATGAAAATACTTTGCAACATCTCGCATTATATATACACACTTCTTGGGTGCTCCAAATCTTACAAGACCTTGTATGTGCTCAACACATTACATAGATGCCTGAATGATGGCTTAGAACTAGGAAACCTTCAAAAGATGTGTGATAATTTATAGGATTGTATTAAAAGGAGAGACTCATATTGATATGATTCATCTACCTAAGAGGAATTTTTTTTTTGTTAAGATGTCAAGTCAATAATAATTTATGTTTGTATAAATCGGAAGCATTTGTGTGTCATCTTGCATTAGCTTCATGTTTCATATATTTACAACATTTTTATGAAATTATACTTGAGATCGAGTGTAACCTTGTTGGATAAAAACTTCATCAAGTGTAATAATTTATTTGAATTTTTGTAATAGGAGCCTTATAGTTGAACATAACATGTATAGAGGTTTGTCCACAATAATTGGGAAGCTGCCCAAAATCACCAATAAAAGTAAAAATAATTGTCACTTTCCTAATTCAATAATAATTTATATTTTGATAATACATTTGACATGTTGATAATATATTATGAAGATTAATGTAACAATATTTGATAATACCATATCTAACTTATTTAAGTGTAATATAATTTAAAGTGGAGGATATGAAGTAATTAAGGAGGTATTTAATTTTTATTATGAAAATGATCTTATATTACATTCAATTTATCATGATACAAGATATTTTTAACAAAAAAAGGGTGGTATGAGAGCATGCCCCAAAGCCACAAACAAACTAGGCCTAGCCTAGGAATACATAAAAACAAGAAATTTGAACTTAAGTTACGAAATAAAAAAGAGAAAAAGGAGGAGGATCATGATCATACTTTATTTGGGACTAGGTAAGTATTTTCTAACACTCGGTGGCTCCAAATCCTTTTTTTCATTCTCAACAACATCCCACATGGGAGAGATGACCATATCAAGTCTGGGAAACTTATCAGATGGAGGTGGAGGCAGGGGTGATAGGCCCCACCCGTCAAGGGTACGAGGCTTGGAAACACTTAGAGAGCTCCACCTGAGTTGATGATTTGGCAGGGGAAGCCCCAACTAAGTTGTAAAACCGGTGGGGGGAGCCTCAACCATGGTGTTGAGCTGGAGGGGAAAGGATTTTTTGTGGTTGACTGCGTGGTGATTGATCTGAAAATGGGTGATGTTAATTTTCACTTTAAAAATTTTCAAGGATTTGAGGAACTCCACATCAATTTTATGGCTCTATAACTCCAAAATTTATTAATTCCTTTATTATACACGACGTAATTCTAAATTTCATTCACAACACTGAAATGTGCATTTGTAGATTATGGATAATGAAATTGAAACTTGAATCCATTTTCCCATTTTTAATGAATGATTTTTAAAAAAATGAATTAAAATCTAATATTGATTTTTATCTGATCAAATGCTTCATCCAAAGACTAAAATCAAATCAAAAACACAAGTTTGTTAACGGAGTTCACCTGAAGGCTACATCTTAGGATTCTCGAAAAGAGAATCAATATATTATTGCCCAAATAAGTAAAATAAACCATTCCATAATGAAAAATAGACCATTATACATAAAAATTAACTGATCTAAGACTCATGGAACTCTACACAAAATCATAAATTGTCCCGAAGTCGATCTGTGCCTCCTACAGTGCTTTCATAGTGTGATTCCCTTGCAACTGTGCCCGAAAAACACTTACAAATGGATATTTATAAACACTACATGAAAAAATTACATTTCTGGAATCCTTAAATGAAATTCTAAGAAACTTCCATTTTACAACAAGACTTGGTTTGCCGTTAGGTGCTCAAAAAACTCAGATCTCTACTTTCCCCCAATGCCCTTTCCATACAAATGTGATGGGAAATCACCTACAATAGAAACAAGGTAGAACTTCATGGGAAAACACATAATTAGTTGGATTCCTTATGAAGTTCTGAGAAAAAATTGTTTTTACACCAAGTCCTAATTCAGACTAGAAGTGCCTTAAAAAACCCAATCTTTACAAACTACCCATGTTTTGTCTTAACACAATCTACTCATTGTGTGTATTCAAATACCAAATGAGCCCACTCTTCTTCCTGAATGAGCTACATGGTGAGTTTTCTGGAGTGATGTGCTTGCGTTCACGAGGTCAGCAATTCAAATCACTCACCTACCATTTTGGTTGTCGCTTTGCATTGTAAAGTGGGTAATCCCACATATGCCACGTGGATGAGGGGGTTTGTGTTTAAATATAGGCTTCAAATCCTATCTATACATGGCTTAGGCCATGATTCATCCTTTTGTTGGGCCATATAACTTTTCCAATCCATTTTTATAGGCTTCTAAGCTATGCATTGATGTTTTCTTTATCCAAAGTTGGGTCGACCAATGTGGATTGTTTGTTGGTTCGTTGAACTACCCAAAACATGGGCTGAGTTGTATGGTTGACTTTTCCGATGGGGTGCCAAGTCATTGGTTTGTTTGGTCACTTCACCCAATTAATATGGTTTTCGAGCTATGTGTAATTTTTTAATTCCCAATATAGGGATGAATGGTTAAGTTGGAACCGTCGAGTCATAGATAATACTACAGATCCACATAGATAATGGGGATAAACCTGAATAATGTGGAAATCAATGTGATCAACTTGGGGAGTCGATCACCCCACTGAGTTATAAATACCTCTCCCAATCCAATATCAACCTACAATGCACAATAAAATTCTCTAATAACAATAATCCCACATAGACAATGTTACAGAATATGTGGTATTTAAAAGCGTAAAAATGATAATATCAATTTGAATAAAAAGGTAGCAAAGGCACCCCTCCTACAAAAGAGTGTGTCGAACTTGGCTGGGGATCCTATATAGAAATAGCAGGGTTCACCAAATTTTAAGCTCGGATTTCAAAACACAAAAATTAACCTTTTTCACCTTTTGCCAAACTTGCCACGTGTCAACGCGTGATTTGCTAGTTGACCGACTATGACCATTTTCAACCCAAATCTTTGACCTGCGATAACTTCTACATCCGGACTCCATTTCTAGAGTTCTATATACCGTAGAAAGGTCTCGAACTCTCTATAACGTGGTAATGGTTTATAGAGGTTTAGAAAATTCCAACACTCGTAAAATCCTCTAGATCAGTGATCGACAAGAATAGCCGAAAGAACGCCATTGTGATCAACTCCGACGACCTCCTTTGGGACAGCCACCTTAGGGTGGAGAGCACCTGGAGGAAGAAGGGGGCTTATGAGAAACTTTTCATAGAGTATCAACCCAATGTCAAAGAATGGTTTGGAGGTTCTCCACATTAAGATCCACTTTGTTTGCTTAGACTTGAATCTGCATTAGCATAGTGGAGATAACTGTAGATTTATTAAACAAGGAAAATTGTTGATCAACCTCATCATTAAAAAAACTCCTTTCCTTCCATAACTAGAATATAATTTACCCTCTGAAAACATTCCAAATCTGGGAAAACATGTGGGGAAATTTGGGATTATCTTCTAGAATAATATGTTGTGAGGTGAAACATTTCGGTCAGAGTAGAAAAAATAATGAATGAATCCAATTCCAGACCCATTAGGCTTTGGGAAAGAACCAAAATAGATGTAAGAAATTTTCTAAATTCCTAAAAATTGAAATTTGTGAGTATGAACACCAGTATGAAAAAATTAAACCCCAATTGGAAGACCTTGATGTAAAATACACCAAAAGAAATGTGTAATTTCAGGTTTGACACAAACATACTGATCTGTGTTGAATCTCCTTCTCCAACAAGATGGAGAATAATAAAGCCCTCACTGAGTGTTAAGCTTACCAACCATGGGAAAATGAGTTGAAATCCAATGGTAACCTTTTCTAAATGTATAATTCTAAAATGGGGTGTCCATGAACCACTTCCACTCTTTCCACCAAGGAAGAGAAGGAAGCACAGAGGTCTTATGAAGAATTTGATTAGGAACATCGACAATAATTTCCATTATTACAGTTTTCTCAGGCATTATAATCCTTAATCTAGTTTTTAGCTCAGTCTAAGAACACCAAGATTGAAGGAGTTTATTGAAGAGGTCTTGAATTGATTGAATTCCATACTTAAATAACTTGAGTGCATGAATGTGTCGAGTGATCTCTATAAGACACATTTCCTAGATTTGAATGATAGGAAACCATCACAAGGAGTGTTGGGTGATGGAAAGGCAATTAAAAAAACTATTGTCTTTCCATTATAACTATGGTTTGATACCTTCCCATGATTTCCAAATACTTTTGAGCACAAAGGTGTCCACAACTTTGATGGGAACTAGAGAAATGAGGAGATTAGAAAATCCTAATCCTTTCCAAGTAGTACATCCGTAACAGGATACCTCCTTAATGTCATTTTGTAGAAGCACTTTCCAAGATTCTTGGACTTAGATGCAGTGAACTATCTATTTAGTATAAAATACTTTCCCTTGACGATTAATATCAATAAGACCCATTCCCCCAAATTCATGGGGAAGGCAACAAGTTTCCCAGACCACTCTGTGAAACCCTTTTCTAGAAGAGGCATTGGCCCAGAGAAAGTCCTTGAGAAGCTTCAATAATTTATGCTTAGAAGCCTTAGAATGCACCCAATAAGAGGAATAATAAACATGGGTGGCTTCAAGAACTTTAGAACAAATTTGGAATTTACCCGCTAAGGACAATGATTTGGTGATCCAATATTCTAGTTTTTTTCCACATTGAATCACATATTGCTATAGCTCTGTAGGAAATGCTTGAAAAGCAAAAGGAATGCCTAGAAATTTATACATCTCACCATGTCCTATCATCTTCCAGTCATAGGAATCCAGCAAGAGGGTTCTAAAAGGAAGGATTTCATGTAAGCACTATGTTCTCTGCCATTCGATTGAAGAAATAGAGGCCAAACAAAAAATATCGAGACAATGCATTAAACATTACGGATATTAATTTCTTCCTCAATTAAGGTAAGGAAGAAATCATCAGAAAAATGTACGTTGAGCAGTTGGGAATCATCCGTAGAAGGTAGCGCAATCCCATGGACAAGCCCTTGGGATTTGTCTTGGGAAAGAAAACACCCAAAATCCTCTGTCGCGAGAACATAAAGCGCTAGTGCAAGAGGAAAACCTTGATGAATGGAACGGGCCAAGGAGATTTTGCAAGGCACAAATTCCATAAATTGTTCAAGAGTTGTTTTCCTCTCTTCTAAGGGACCTTGGGCTTGAAAAACCAACTTGTAATGATTGACAAAGGCTTGTAGTATAAGATGAAGATCCATAACCCTAGTTTCACCATCTCGAATAGCCCAGATTTTTTGTGAAGGCTCTTTGGATCTAAGAAAAAGAAATAATTATTTCAAAACACAATTCCCCACTTTGATCCAATGCATGCAGTCTCTAATTTGAGCTCCCTGAGCATTGTAGTTATCCATGGATTTGAATTTTGTGGCAAATTTTTTCCACTTAGAGTTGTAGAATTTTAGAGAAAGGATTTCCTTCAAGCACCACCACTCTTAGCTAAGATCAGAGGAGGTAGAAGTGTATAACTAGCGGAAAATATTTTCCAACTAACGACCATATATTATGAGGAATCTAGTTGTCTTAATCATCACATTCTCCCACCATTATGTCCTAGGTTGGCCGTATAGGTGGATGATAATTCTGGTAGTGATGTAGCTAAGGTGAAAATTTCCACACTCGCTTGATGTGATTAAGACTAGGACCATGCTTTATCAAGGTAGTATTAACAAAAAACTAACATTTATGGAAAAAAGGTCACTATTCTTACCAAGTGATATGAAATTGTATGGTGGCGTGGTCTGAAAGGATGAAATCAGGAATTACTTCCACTAGCAATGATTAGATGGTATCAAAATCACAATAATCTTGAGTTGACAACATGGCTCTGTCGAGTCATTTGAGGATCCGATCTGATTCGCCTCAGAGATCATATTAAGTAAACCAAGCTTCAGAAGTGGGAGTGTGTGAAGCATTAGGGTTGTGTACAAGGAAATATTAACTAAGCTATAAGAAATGAAACTAAGCATCTATATAGCTCGAAAGCAAGTTTAACCTAACTATACACTATTAAGACGAGAGCTAAACAAGCTAAAATCCTATAATAATGCATGAATTAAACTAACATCATTATATTATCTCTACAATTGCATATAAAATGGACCTAGAATATGCATAACAATCAAATATGATTGTTTGTTTGGATTCTAAAGATTTTGAGAATGAAGGCCCAACATTAATGGCTTCAAGGTCACATGGTTCTCTTCATTTACTCAAAGTTGAGTTTATGGATGCACTATGAAGGTATTAGCTCAAGATCAATGGAGGAGGCAATATTAAGATCAAATGTCTAATTAGCTTAAAGCTAATATAAATGGAATCCCAAAGTTAGGTGTTTTTAGTGTTAATAAGATATCCTAAGTGTGAAGGTGTAAGGTTGAATGGGAAGGCTTGGAATTCTATTTATAGATTTTAGTTTGGGAAGATTTGGAGTTGTAAGGCATGTGGGATAAAATTCCAAAAAGCACTTTTAGATTAGATTAGGATAAACATGCTTTAGGCTTAGTTAAGCTTGGTTTAGGCTAGTTAAGTGTGATTAGCGAGTGATTAGAGACTCATTGAGAGTTGGGAGGAGTTTGGTTAATCATTTGTGACTGATAGATAGCCTAGGAAGCTTGTAAAAGTGGTTCAGAGAGAACTAGGGAGGTTTTGAATGGTTGAAAGGAGGAATGTTTAGCTAATAAGAGAGATATTAGCCCAATTAGTTGATTATAGGAGGAATACAACTGAAAGAGTGTCGTGAATGGGCATCCGAGAATGGAGCGGAGAAGAGTTAATTAATGAAGTGTTGTTAATTGAATGAATTGGAGGAAATGCTAAGTGTAAGCATATTTTAGTTGTCTCAAGGTCATAAAACCTAAATATATTTCACATATATGATGTAGGAGCATGAGTGCAAGAACAAGAAATAAGTCTCAAAAGATAGAAGCGAAGACATTATCATGGTATCAAATGATCTTGCAGGTCAAGAATTCAAATTTGGGTGCTTAGGTGAGGGTTTTCCATTTTCCTTCCAAAATGGGCTATTTGAAAAATTGAATTGTAAGAGAGCTATTGAGGGCCTAAAACACTACCATGAGAGCAGTCAAGAGTCCAAAAAGGCCTTAAAGGTCTCATGAAAATATCTACATGCTCTCAAGTTGTAAAATCATCTTCACATGTTTGTAGAAGATGAATATGTATTTGTAAATAAGTTATGAGGATAAATTAGACTAGGTAAAGGACAAACATAGGCTAAATAAGGCATTTCAATCCATGTCATCCTAGCATAGTTGTCTTGGCATGAGTTGTAAAGTGTTTTAATATAATATTTATCATTATCTCATGATAGAAAATGGTTGAGACTTTTAGGTTGAAAGCAAGCATAGGATAGTAGATAGAGAACCTCAAGACAATTCAAAGAAAATTTATTTGAGTTCTCAAACTCCAAAATGAATTCTATGCATTCAAATTTGTGCTCACCGCCCTCATACTAGGGCTCTAAGATCTCTAAAATGGTATGGTCAAAAATATTGAAATCTTAATTTTACCACTCGATACCTATTATTTCCCAAGAGTGTAGATTTTTATTCTGTCATAGCAAGTGTGTTTTTCTATGAGATTTGTATATCTTCAAGCCTCCGGCTTATAGGAAATTTTCACAGAGTAATTTATTAATGTTCTGGATATGAATTAAGTTTGTTATTGCTCGAGGTCACTGGCAGGAGTTTGTAGAAACCTTTATGCAATTGTTTTATGAGTGAATCTATCCTCTAAAATATTTGTGGCATTCATATAGTCTTCAAGGGATCTAAATTGGTCCATAAAACCTTAACCTATAAGAAAGTTGTGTTTCCTTCGAGGAATAATCTATTTGCACTTTGGACATGTCAGAGAACCTATGATGAAGACCTCGAGTTTATATCTAGTCTCATTACTATATTCAAAGGTACAGAAAAATAATCCTCAACTTTAGATTCGTAGGTTATAAGTTTAAACTAAGTTTAAAGGTGGCTATATATCAAACAATTATACACCTTTGGTCATGATCACATATGACCATATGAGTAGGTTTGTAAGTAGTGAGAACATGGTGATGTTGTCTTTCAAATCTCCTTACTCATTCATGAAGAGTTAGTCTATATCTTAAAATCAGCAACTTCGAGGAGAGACCAAATCTAGAAATAAAGGAAGGATTATATGTTTTCTTGATCATATTCGGAAGGATTACGTATTGGGGCATTTTAATAATGATCTTTAATGTTTACTCTTATCAAGTAGAGGTAACATATCGAAGAACCACAATCACTAGTTCTAAATCAATCTCCAAATCTTGAAATGGATATGAGACATGATCAAGGCTTCGAAATCATTAGAATTCTCTAGGGTTAAAGATCGTGAAATTAAATGGAAGCATTATCTCGAAGTGATAAACATATAGATAGGTAACTAAATCATTAACCACTTGAAGGTGAATTGTAAATCTAATACTTGTCAAGTTAGGTATGTTGAGCTAAGATGGTAGAGTGCACCAATATAGATCCACGCTTCTTCGCCAGCTGTCTAACGTATGGGAAGATGCCCGTAATTATCAGAGGGAAGCTCCATGGTATTACATTGATAAAAATGACCCAATAGGAATTAGGAATGGAATTAGCCATTATCCATCGCTAAAGATTGACCACCATTTTGGCCACATCATTAGAGGCATAAATGTTGATAAATCCAAAGGGTGGCATTGTCATTAATATTAAATAAGGACTAGAGATGACACGATCAGTAAGGTCAAACCTATTCTCCAAAAATAAAGGACACCATTTAGAGAGAAAAGGATATC
>CM031239.1:431883407-431986933 GCA_018340775.1 Taxus wallichiana var. yunnanensis
CACTCCACCTTCATCACCGCCTTCGCCGACGGAGTCAATGGATCCAATCTATCCCTCCTATTTTTTTTTCATAAACACCATTTCCTGGGGCCTCGACTTATCAATGCGAGGGTGAGGCTAGTTCCTCTCTTCCCTTCCCGTACTCGAAATGATCGATGACGATACACCTTCAATTAACATCGTTAAATGTCACGATGATGAATCTATACTCATCTACCTCGTGCGTGAAGACTCATATATTCATCGTTTGTTACCCTCTCGAGACATAAACCATGTTGAATGAATTGACTATCAAGATCAACATTCATACTCAAGATGACCCACACATCCTAAAGATCAATCAATCTTTAGATGTCTGTGAACAGAAGCCATCACTTCTTTTCTCAAAGATCATAACCATGTGTTCACTTGGTCTTATGCAAACATACCCGGTATTGACCAACCATACTAGTCCACAATATCATAATTGTTCCCGATGCCAAACTTGTCAAACAAAACCAAGAAAATGCACCCTCGCATTGCCCTTCTCATCAAAGAAGAAATTCAGCACCTTATTTGCTGTTTCCTTCATCATACACCCGATCCACGCCCTACAAGTCGCCCATGACATACTATTCATCACATCCTATTCATCACATGGTTGTTTATTCTCATCATACATACTACATTGTCTTCTATGCGTTGCACTCACCACCTTATGATGCACTTTATTTCCTTAGTCTATACTTGATCGACAAGGGTTTACAAATCAAATGGACCTTACACTCACCATGCAACATTTCATCATGTGAAAATCCAAGGCTAGTGACATACACTTTATCCCCCTTTTCATTTTGTCGTGGTATATGATTTAAGATAGATCACCACTTCCATCATATCATCTTCTAGTGGTATACACCATAGGTTACATCACCACCCTCTACCATTCATTTATATTGATATACACTTAGGGATAAATCATCACTTGTTCCTTTATCATGTAGTGATATACACTTAGGGATAAATAGTCAATCATCCATTCATCTTATAGTGATATACACTTAGGGATAAATCATCACTCATCCATTCTTCTTATAATGATATATGCTTAGGCTAAATCATCACTTATATGTTCATCAGGTCGTGATATATGCTTTGGCTATAAGGTTCATGAACTCATCAATTTTAGGTCACATCTCATCACTACACCTACACACTCATCACAACACACGCTAGACACAACAAACACCACTCAACCATTTCCCAATAACTCACGCTCATTTACGGTTCATTCTTGACTACCTAGGGGTAAAAAAATGAAACTCATTTCATACACTTCCATCCACTGAGGGTATACAACTCCTATCATTCCATCTTGCATTCCATTACTTCCATCCATAACATACTACATTGTTTTGGAGCATTTAATCTTTTCTACTAGTGTTTTACATGATTACTTTACTACACATGTTAGATTGGTTTCTTATTTGTCATTATCTATATTATACACACATGTACATTCACACATTTTGTTTATTGTGATCATAGATACATGACTCTTACATGTGGCACAGATGCTCACCTTCTACCCTTATGATGCCAAAATGATGAGGTTCATCAATCCTCACCATTAATAATGTCAACCCAGGGTTGTTTTGCGATGGATGCATGCTTTAAGAGAAGAAGATATTTGGAAAATAACTCCTTTAAAAAAAACTAAACTTACATAAAATAAATCACACTTGTAGAAATTTAAAGGCACACTTGTAGAAATAAATGCAAACTTAAGAAATAAAGTTTGCATGAAATAAAACACACTTTCATGAAGGAAATCACACTTGTAGGAATTTAAACAGACTTGCATAAATTAAAATTGCTAAATTGGAAATAAATATAATGAAAAAAACACCTGCAGGTTCACAACAAACTGAATTTTCACAATACAAAGAGAAAAATAATACAATGTAATGAATTATAGACAAATGGATAAACATAAACATAAACACACAAATCCATCTTCCTTTAAATGAGTGGTCAGCTCATTCCTTGGAAAAGGAATTAAGTCATACTTCGAGATCTTAAAACTACAAAATCTTTGAGAGGAAAGAACAAATCTTTATTTCTTGGGAGGAAAATTACATATCTCAATGTGGAATGTTGCATTTATAATTCATACATCCAAAAAAATCCTTATTTTAGGAAATACAATATGATCTTATCTTTATTCCAATCCTAAAAACTAAGATCTCCATCTCCACAAAATATGGAGAGAGATATATTATTGGAGTCAAAGTCTTATCTTGTTATTTTAGGAAGATTTGCTCCCAAATCTTCTCCTTTCTTTTTGGTAACAAGAATCAAAATGATTTTATTCTCCTACATTATTGGAAGGAGGTTTTTCTCAAAATATGATTTTGACCAAATACCTTTCACGAATTTTCCATTTGAATTTCCTGTTTTTGATTGTGGAACTTTTGATGCTTATTTAATATGCTTTTTCTCTTTGCAGTTCAATAAAAGTTAGATTTATCTTCATTGGTAAAACTTGGAGCAAATCTGAATGTTTTTTTTGTTAAACACATTTTTGTGAAAAAAAGCTCTCTCATATTTTTTGTTTGAATTTTTTGTTTCTATTTATGGAACTTTTAGTGCTCGTCTGATACACTTTTTCATCGGACTACACTCACTAAAAGTTAGATTTATCTTCATTGGTAAAACCTATAGAAAATATGAATGAGGTTTTTGTTAATCACATTTCTATTAACAAAAACCTCTCTCATATTTTCTATTGGATTCTCTGATTATTCATATTTCCCATTTTATGCAAGTTTCAAAACTAAAATTGTCATTCCTTTGATGCAAGTTCTAGAACTAAAGTTGTCATTCATTTTATGAAAGTTTCTGGAACTAAATTTGTCATTCCTTTTATACAATTTTTGGAACTAAATCTGCAACTTCCAGAAATAAATCTTCTTTTTCCATGAATTGTAATTTCGGAACTAATCTGTCATTTATACCTTGCTGACTTTGTTCATTATTTTAATTGATTGAAAATATAAATATACAAATTATAAGTTCTAGAACTAAATGTTATTTGATTGATGAAAGTTCCGTAACTAAATTCTACAAATTTTGGAACTAAATATACAAGTTCAAAACTAAATATATGAGTTTTGGAACTAAACGTGAACTAAATGTGAGTTCCATAACTAAATCTATGAGTTTCGGAACTAAATCTGTGAGTTTGGAGCTAACTTAAAACAACTATAAATTTTGCATGCGATCTCAGATTGAGATGATTATTTTTTTACCTTCATAATTTTTTGAGAGGAATTTGAATATAAAATCATATTTGAGTTTAGATGTATTGTTCATGATCAGTTCCATTTTTCCCAATACTAGCATTATCTTTCCTTTATGGCCTACATACATAAGACTTTGCATCTTTTCCTAAATAATCAATAGGATTAGTCAACAAAATAGATAACAAAAGATTTCTAAAGAATGAACAAGATATATATCCTATATTCTATCTTAAGAAAACTATAAGTTCATAGATTACATTTAAATCCACTTTCAAAGGTAACTTGGAAGGACAAAATAATGGTAATTTATGTCTAATTTATGGCCTCATCAACAATCGATAGGGCATCCACATTCGTTTATTGTAGGTGTTATTGTTTCATTTTGTACTTAGCACTTTACATTTGGTTATTCACACTTTGACATATTGGGTATTTTTCTAACATGCTAATGGATGTTTCATATAGGCACTTGTTTTGCAAGATTATATATTTCCATGAATACTTGTTTGTTTCTTTGTACTTGTATTCTTTGTTTGCTTTTTGTTTGTGAGATTTTCCTATGATTTGTATGCACAATTGCCTATTGTTTGTGGACATGATGTCCTTGCGTGTCTTGCGACATCATGAGTGATATCCCATGTTTGCTACCTAATTATTGTGGCTTACTTGTTTTCGTGTATGTTTACACTAATGTGTTTGGTAGTTTTTACATTGTTTGCGTACTTTACATTTGTCTTCCTACATGCATGTGTTTTTGTTATAACACTTGCTTTGGGTATTCATCATTGTTTGTGTATGCCTTAGTTTCTACCAAGCATATTCCCTTCCTCTGCAGGGAAAAGTTACATAGTACATGTGGTTTGTCATCTTTTGGGGCCATATTCTCCTATCAACAATGTTGCATGCTGCGCACCCAAAGAGGGGGGTATCATTTGGTTTTTTTACATAAAAGCACAAAGATTCTACACTAGTGTAGTTTAATTATACACATCGAGTGGGTTTAGACCAGTCTACAAACCCCATACACAACATATTTTATAGGACATAGTATCCTTATCATTTATAGGAAGCGGTTATAGACTTGGAGGTTACAGTGGGTGTGACTCTCTCTACACTACTTGGGCCAATGGTGTCAGATCTTCCAAAAAACCAAGACGATATAGAGATATTTTCACACACATTTAATAGAAATGGTTAGATCTTGGAGGACACAGAGCATTTCCTCCCTGAACTTCTTCATCCAAGGTGGCATGAGATCACCCAAAAAACTCATAGTATAGTATATCCTTCTACACTCTTTCTCTCGACATGGATCAGGTGCACATGTTTCATTTACACTTTTTAATTTCACGTATTTTACATTTGCATATTTTATATAAAGATTTTACACTTACATACACATATATTTGACTAATTGATCATTTTCTCCTTACAAGTCTAGTCGTATGAGAAACAAGTAATCACATTGGGGAAACAACAACAAAAACACTTGTAACAACACATGCTTTACTAACCATGTAGGTACACTATACACCGCAACAACTACACACACATTCCACCTTAAGTCCACTCTCATCAATTTTTATTTGCATATTTTTCATCTTTAGTTTCCATGCTCCTCCATCTTCTTTTTCATTCCACACTTTTGTCTAGTCCTTTGGCGTGTTTCTATTACACTCTTCATGGAAATAAGGTATGCATATCTATCTACTTTATGTTACCAATATTTTAGCTCACCAACATAAAGTGGGGGAAAAATATAGTCACAAAATTATGCACTTTAGACATTATTTATTTTGGACTCATACTACTTGTTGTCCAATTTTGCTCCCTCAAGAAAAATTTATCAAACATGACCTTACATGCAGGGAAAATGGAGGAATTTTTGGCCATGAGCTAACATCATTTTGGAGAGAAAGTTGTAGTCGAGCTTGGGAATGGTAGTACAATGACATCAAAAGAATGGCCAAGGAAGCATTGAAGAAGATCAGAGCTTGAAGGAAGGAAAAATTGGAGAAATTTTGAAGTTTTCAAACTTCACATTTTTGGTGCTTCGGGAAAAACAAGGTGAAAAATGTTCAAAATGTCTGAATTAAAACTTAGAAAGTCAAAATTTCATATTTTTGAGTTTAGGCTTTCAAAAAAAGAAACACAAAAGTTTGGAAAAAGGAAAGAAAAAATTCTAAATTCCCAAAGTTCGATGATCCAAATTTCAAACTTTTGGGGTTTTAGGTTTCAAAATTCTTAGCACAAGTTTGAAAAAGGAAAGAAAAAGTCTAAAGTCCTAAAGTTTGAAAGTCTGAATTTTAGACTTTCAGGGTTTCAGGGACCTTGGGAATCATGCCAAAAAGGAGCATTAAAATGTCTAAAACTCAAGTCTAAAGTTTTGATTTTTAGACTTCGGACTTTTAGTTTTTGGCATTCCGAAATTCAGAGTTTTCAGTGAGTGAGTTGGAAAAAGATCATGAAGAAGTTTGAAACTCAAAACCTGAAAGTTTGAATTTCAATTTTGGACTTTCAGACTTTCAGAACTCTTAGGAATTTTGGTAGATGAGAAATGTTTTTCTTAAAACAAAAAATGTCTGAAAATCTAAATTTCAGGTTTTTAGAGGTTACGTGCTTTTAGGACTTTTGGAACTTTCTCGGCCAATTTTCACAAGTATGTCACCAGACCTTTAGATGGCCATAAATTTTGACTGGGAGCTCAGATTCACGCAAGAGAGGACTTTTTAGAAATCTCTTGACGTTTTCTACACAACTAGAACTGGAAATATTATTTTTTGTGAGACTAAGATCTCCAAAAGTGCAAAATGTAGTTCTCTAGTTTGAGGGTTTCCTAGGGTTCTCACCTACCGCCATAAGGAGATGAATTGAATGCATTGGTTGAAGTGGTTGGGGAAGATTTCAAATTCCTCTCTCCTCCCTCTCTCATTCTTCCTATAAATTGTAAGGAGGGGCATTTTATTAAAGGTTGGAAATTTTTGGCTTTTCCCCTCCCTTCTTCTCTTTTGCAAGTGGATTTGTGGAGTTTCCAAACCTCCCATCAAAATTGTAATGCAAATCTTCCCTCTTAGCTATTATAGTGGATCTGTATCCATTTTGGAGCAATAATACATGTTTGTGGATGATTTTCAACCCTCTCATGCATTTATTGCTTCCTCCTGATCTCTCAATATAGTTTGGTTAATTGTGTATGGTGATTGTATGCATTTTTTATGGTTTGTGTTTATTTGCAAAGCAAGTTTTCAACATTCCTTTGGTTCATCACCTTCTTAGCTTAGGTTTATTTTCTCGCATCTTCTTAACAATGTCTCCTTAGCAAGTTAGATTAGTTTTTAGAGTAGATTCTCTACGATTTGAATGTTGCACCTAAATAGGGGAATAGGAACCATCCTTCATCTAGAGAGCTCTCTCAATTCACAAAGCCCCACACTTTGAGAGAAGCTCCATGTTATGCAATCACATTGAGAGTTGTAACCCATCAAGATATAGATATTTAAGGTGTTGTGATTACACATCAATAGTTTTGGCATGTTGGGTGGGACCAAGATGTCATTCTACAAGATTTGAAGGAATTTTCAAGAAATTTGGACTTAGAATTTTCAACTTCTCCAATTTCATATTTTTCACCTCCAAGGATGAACTCCAAAATCGATTTTGAGGGGCATAACTTGCTCAAACTAGGTCAAATTTCACTTGTTGATAGATCGGGGGATAATCTTCAAAAGGGTATTTTTAGTTTTTTGAAATTTTGATTTTCAAAATTTTAGATTTTTTTTTAGAATTTTAGGTTTAAGGATTTCGGACATCTTTGGATTTGGGAGATTTCGAAACTTTTTAAATTTCAAGATTTTGGGTTTTAAAAATTCGGAGGTCTTACATTTTTAGAGTTTTTGGGACTGTCATTCCAAATAAAACTTCAAACTCTAGATCTTAAAAAATATAGGTCCTTCAAAGTTTTAATTTTATATTTTCAAGTTTGGTGTGTAACTTGGCAAAATCTAGCCTTTTGAGGCTCACTTCCCAACACATATGGTGACTCCTAAGGGATAAAATTCAATGGTGTAGTAGCATAGGTTTCCCAAGTACATGATAAGAGTTCGAACTAGGTCTGATACTGAGAAGAGGGTTTGTTTGTCTACTTACAATTATCCCAGAGAGAGGAAGGAGAGGAAGAAGACCACAAAGATCACCATCTCCACCTAACATGACTTTGTCTACACCTCCACCTGGTAGACCTTTTCTCGGATCAACTAGGGTTCTTATTCTAATTAGGATGGTAGAACCAAATTATATGTCAACTTCACTGGTAGCAGTCTGCTTGCTCTCAATGCACAAAATCCAATTCCAGTTGAAACATTGAAGAGGATTTCGTATTTCACTAGATAAAACCATACTACTCGTGGTGACCACATCTAAGACATCACCAACCCCTGTGTAATTCATGAAATCAATGAAATGGATATCGTGGTTAGCTTCATGTTTTAAAGGTAAAGCTTTGTAATGGTTTAGGAGTCTAGAAAGCAGGATCTATCCAAGTGGGATCAATTATGTACAACCCTCATAATCAATTTGGGGAAAAGCAGGATAATCTGTCTTTGTTGGAACAGTTGACAAGAATCACGAAGGATCTAATGAACACCGATTTCAACTTTAGATTCCAATGGACATGGGACAATAACGTTAACAACCACCGAAGGAGCATTCCTATATTTCCTTAAGGCTATAAATTCAGATATTGTAATAATGCTCCAATCAATGGGAGGTATAACTTTTCCGTGGCTTATAACATTCTAGCATAATAGAGAACTATTTGATTCAAGTTGGTAAGTCGGCAACAAGGCCACCAATGCCTCTCTATCTAGATATGGGAACTCCTACATCCAGTCAAGCACCCAAACTGAATCCCATTCCAACCCCTAGAAATAAAAGCAATAATGAGGCATCAACTTCTTCCAATACTTCAAAAGAGTTGCAGGAGGTTATGAAGAAGCTATAGAACCTAGGCAATGAGCTAGTGACTATCAAGAGAAAACAAGCTCAAAGTTCTAGATCATATTAGCCTCAGGATAGTACCAAGCTAGGCCCCCATATCAACTAAATAGAGCACCAAACAAAGCTATAAATCAAAACTAGAACTAGTGGAAACCTCAATCTTCTAGGACATTCTGACCATATGATCTGAATGTAGCTTCAACATCAAGAGCCTTGGTTCTAACACAAAACAACATGGCACAAGAGTACGAATGGTGTTACCCTTGCAATCTACCTCACAATCAATCAATGTGTTTCAATGGTGCACTAAATTAGTCCTTGATGGTACAAACCATCGGTGTGTCTACTTGATGATGAGAAGGTCTTGTTTGATAAGTTCAAAGGAACCAACAACAAGAAACACAACAAGAGGCACCTCCAGTAGAAACCACGTTGGTTAATTGGAAAACAAAGGATTCTTTGGAGTTAACCAACCACCATTTCAAGGCATGGCTGCCCATATGCGGTCAAAAGAAAAGAAACATAGAGGAGGGAAAACCATCTAATCTAGTTGTTTCTTAGTGCACTCCTGCACAATAAGGAGTTAGTAGACCAAATGCAGCCCCGAATGTGCAAAATCATCCTAAGGCACCCATTGTAGCAACACATGTGCTTGTTAAAGCCCCAGAAAAGGTTGTGCAGGGTAAGGGACAACACAAAGATAATTTATCACCTTTCAACATCATCAATCAAAGAAGAAAACACATGTGAACATTTCCATGTGGAGTCATTTGGAAATCCTAGGACTACGAGATTTTTGCAAGCTGCAATGGCTAATTGGTCTATCTCAAATGGATCAAACCAAGGACAGGAAAAAGTTCTCACTAATGTAGTGCAACGGGGTGGGGTCAACTAAGAAATTTTTTTAAAGCATCCACCATTATATGTGTTCTTGATTGTTGGGAACCACTTGGTACATAACTACATGATCGATTCAGGGGAAAGCAACTCAGTGATGCCTAAGCAAATAACAAATCAATTGGGTCTAAAGTATGAGCAAGTGTTGAAGGGAGTAGTGTAGTTGGATGGAACAAATGATGGCATAGTTGGGGTAATCAAAGGTTAAGCCTAACATTGCATGCATATCCTAATGTCACAGTCTTATAGGATGTGTTTGTAATTGACCTTCCACCACTCTTTGCGTTGTGTGTATCAAGGGAATTCACTGCTAAGATTGGTGGATATCTATCTACGGATTGGTCACACATGCTTTTCAGAACAAGATATGGAGCCAAGGTGACCATCAGGTCGGAACAGATTGCCAATTTCTATATTGAGCCTCATGTGCCAAGTCCTATCAATGTAAATTTCTCAGCCTTTGATCAGGAAGAGTGTTCAAATGATCTAGAAACAGGTACCAAGGTCAAGGGAATTCCATATTTGACTCTAGATGAGTGGGTGAACAAAAGACATGAATTTGACCCATACAAGGAAATAGAGGAATCTGAATTGGGTGTATATTATGTACATGAAGAAAATTACCCTATCCCTAGCTTCTTACTAGGCCTAAATATAAGGATGACAATGAGGTTTTGCAACTATATTTTGATGGTTCAAGAAGAAAACATGGTGCAGGTGGTGGTGCAATGTTTGTTTCACCAGAGAACATCAAATATTATTCATCATTTCGTTTCTAGTTTGCATGTTCAAACAACACAACTGAATATGAAGGATTCATGGACTTCATTGGGATAGGAAAAGAGGCATAAAGAACTTACATGTGTTTTGAGAAAGTGAGCTAATCATCAACCAAGTCAAGGGACAACATGTTTGCAAAGAATGACCTACTCAAGAGCTATAAGAACAGGGTAAGGGACCTCATTAAGGATTTCAAAGCTTTCAACATTGTGTCCATACCCAAGAAGAAAAATGAAGCTCATTGATAGGCTCACAAGTTGATAGGTTTTTGGAGCAACATTTGATGTGGTTAAAAATATCGAAAGGGAAAAAACACAGCCACATATCCATGTGATTATGAGGCTAAGCGGTGCGGAGATAATAACACAAGTTGGTAGGTATTTGAGAACAATCAATAGATCATCAATTTCTTGCAAGAGGAGGTTGAATTCTCGTAAAAAGTTATAAATGAAGAAGGAGATGATTGGAGAGCAGCGATACAAGGATCAAGAAAGAGAAAAAGTGGAACAAGACTTGAATGCAGACAAACAAGATTTCGAAAGGTTTAGTAACATTGGAATCTATCTTCAATCCTAATGACTAGTTTCAGAATCACCTCTTTTCATGTATTTCAAAAAGGAAAAAGCCAACATATAGGTCAAGGGAGAAGATTTGGAACCGATTTCGAGTTGAAGCAATTCAAACATTGGAGAAGGCAAAACACTCCAAATTGGCAAAGTAGTTAATGATGAGGGTACAGGAGAAATATGAATTCTTAAAGCTTTATCATAATTACAAGAGTTTCTAGATGTCTTCACTTGGAGCTATGAAGACCTGCAAGGGTTCAATCCAAAGCTAGCACAACATATAATTGAATTGGATCCAAATGGTAAGCCCATCAACTCATAACAAAGCAAAGACTCATAATTAACCCACACATTGACCCTCTAATGAAGAAGGAGCTAAATAAGCTAATAGAGGCAAGCATTGTATTCACACTCAAGCACTCAAGCTAGGTTTCCGACTTGAAACATCAAGTCGGGAAGAAGAATGAAGATATAAGGTTGTGCATGGAATTCTGAGACTTGAATAGGGCATCTCTCAAGGACCATTACCCAATCCCTTCAATGGAGAAAATCTTGCAAGTGGTATCTCCAACGGTTTAGAAATAATTCTCTCATGTGAAGGAACCTTCTTTGGTTTATGTTTTTCCTTCTTAGATGAGGAGCTCTGGCTTGTTTCCTACTGGATGGGTATTCAAGATATAATCGAGATAATGGTAAAATAGGATGACAAGTTCAAAACAACTTTCACCACTAAATGGGGCACCTATGCCTATAGGAAAATGCCATTTGGATTGTCAAATTCTGAAGCCACTTTTCAAAGGGTGATGGACATGGCATTAAAGGGGTTGATCAACAAATTAGTGCTAATATATCTTGACGATATCATCTTTGCATTTTCCAAAAATGCAAAGCAAATCACCTCTTTCATAAGCGTTGCTTCAAGAGTCTTTGCCATTTATTTCAAAGGTCTAGGAGATTTGGGGTATCATTGAATCCCAAAGAATGCATATTCCATTTTGCCTGGCTCATGGGTGAAGGAAAGCTCTTAGGCCACATTGTGTTAAAGGAAGGATTGAGAATGACCATGAGAGAGAGACTTGAAGCAATTTGAGCATTTCCATTACCAAGTCATAAGAAGGCTCTTTGAATCTTTTTAAGAAGGATCAATTTTGTCCAGAGATTTGTGCCCAACGTTTCCACTCTTGTGAAGCCAATATAATCTCCATAAATATCTCCACACATAACTCTAAAACAACTCCATAACATTGATGTTGAAGGATAGCATGGCATTTAAGTGGATAGTTGAGGGTAAATAAAGTTTTGAGGCTATCAAAGAAGATATATCTCAAGCTCCAACTCTCGTCAATCTTGACTTCTTTAAGGACTTCATGCTCTATGCCTTTGGTGGTGGGGACACTTACATATTTCTATGTTCAATCATAGTGCAATATCTCAAGAACACAGAGGGATCTTTAAGGACGACAACCTTTGGTGGTGGGGACATTATTTCTTTCTTGATTTGCCTTCTTGAAAATTTTGGAGGACTATGAAGTGAGATACTCCTTCATCAAGAAGCATGTCCTTGCAGTGATCAGGATCTTAAAGAAATTCAAACATCTAGTCTTAAACAACAAGATCCAATTGTTGGTCTCTCATGCGAGAGTCAAGGACTTCCTTCTAAACAAGGATCTGAATGAGAAAAATGCAGGATGGATCACTCGTGTCATGGAATATGACATTGAAATTATGGTCACCAAGCTTTTCCATGGAAAGGGATTATGTGAATAACTAGCCTCGAGTCAACAAGTTGAGGAAAGTAATGAAAATGAAGTTGTTTTAATCATAAAAATGGCTGAGAATAGGAAAATGATGATGTGCCTACTTCTTGTTGGACTCAGAACATGATGCACATCCTACAGAAAGGTCTATGCCCTACAGAAATGAGCAAAGCAAAGAGGTGATACTTTAGATTACAATCCATTCCATATGTTCTTATCGATGGTTTTGGTTCAAGAAAGAGATCAATGGTGTTCTATTGAGGTGCATTGGGACAGGTCAAATTGAGAAGGTGTTATAGGAATTTCACAATGGAGATTTTGGAGGACATTTCACTCCGTGGGTAACATCTCTCAAGATAATGAAGGAAGGTTACTATTGTCCTATAGTGTTCAGTGACTTCTACACATGGATCAAGAAGTGTAAAAAGTGTGTGTTCTTCACAAGAAAAGAGAGGTTAGAAGCACTTCCATTGCATCCGATTTCTATTGATCAACCATTCATGCAATGGGGATTGGAATTCATTACGATCATCAATCCAAACTCAATCCAAGGCCATAAGTGGATTCTCACAGCAATAGACTATTTCACCAAGTGGACTGAAGCAGTAGTGCTCAAGGAAGCAAACAATTCTAGCATACTGGACTTCTATGAAGGAATAGTGACTAGGTTTGATGTACCGACCACTATCATATCAAAAATGTGTTAGCATTCATAGGTTCCAAGATCACGAATGGACTGTCAAGAATGGAATCTACTTGAGAACCTCTTCAAACTATTACCCGTAGGGTAATGGACAGGCAGAGTCCACAAACAAGAATTTGATAAGAATCATCAGAAGGACTCTGGAAAAAACCAAAGGACATGGAATACCAAGCTCAAATCAGCATTATGGGCTAATAGGATAATCCCAAAGAGGTCAATAGGTAATTCCCCTTACAAGCTGGTCTATGGGAAAGAGAGCGAGATGTACCCATATCATTAGAACTGCCCGCATTAGAACTCATGAAGTAGTTGGAGTTGTTTGAGTTTGAACCAATGGAGGTCGGGTATGCGAAATGATGGAATTAGAAGAAAGTAGAGAACATGGTCAAACAATTGAGAAAGTTTAGGCCTTAGTCAAAAGATGGTATGATAAGAAAGCAAGACCAAGGACCTTTCCAAGGGGACCTAGTTCGAAGTGGGATGTAGACGGATGGAAAAATACCTGGAAGGCATTCCAATTTTTATACATTGGATGGAGAAGAACTCCGATTTATTGGATGGAGAAGTTAACGGAATCTATCTTAAACATTGCTATTGAAAATAAAATTTTGCTCTTCTAAATATTAGCCTAGGATTTTAATTCCTCTAAGTGCGTATGCACATTGTCTTATTGTAGTGTAGTTTTCAATTTCCCTAAGTGCTTCGGCATAGTTTTTTTGCTCCTGGTTGTATCACTATATAGTTTAGTGTGCCTCAAGGTGAATGTCATAATAGTCCATTCCACAATGGGTGAAAGCTCCAGTCAAGACAATTTTATACTCTCACAAATCTCATCTTCAAGATTTTCTTATGAAAATTGAGAGTACTGCGGTAGTGGGGTAGGTTCAGGATCAACAGTGTGTAAGCATTCGGGTTCAAGTTTCAAGAAGCAAGATCAATATCAGGTTATCATTCATGACTCCATGCCTAATGGATACTTCAATGAAACTAATCTTTCACCTAGTAGGTAGGTGATCCCATGAGTCACCAAACTATTGTCTAATTTTTCTCCCTTAGGAAAAATTGATCAAACATGACCTTGCACGCATGGAAAATGGAGGAATTTTTGGCCATGTGAGCTCACATCATTTTGGCAAGAAATTTGTAGTCGATCTTAGGAATGGTAGTATAATGACATTGAAAGAATGGCCAAGGAAGCATTAAAGAAGATTTGAGCATGAAGGAAGGAAAAAATTGGAGAAAGCTCGAAGTTTTCAAACTTCACATTTTTGGCACTTCGAGAAAAATAGGGCAAAAAATGTTCAAAAATGTCTGAAGTATAAAACTTTAAAACTCTGAAATTTTGGATTTTCAGGTTTCAGGCTTTCGAAAAAAACAAGCGCAAAAGTTCGGAAAAAGGAAAGAAAAAAGTCTGAATTCCCGAAGTCTGAAAGTTTGAATTTCAGAATTTTGGGTTTCATTTTTCATAAATTCTCAGGCAGAAGTTTGGAAAAAGGAAAGAAAAATTCTAAAGTCCCGAAGTTGAAATTATGAATTTCAGACTTTCAGGCTTTCGGGGACCTCGAGAATCATGCCAATAAAAAGGAGCATTAAAATGTTCAAAACTTTGAAGTCTGAAGTTCTGATTTTTCAAACTTTGGACTTTCATGTTTTCGGCATTCAGAAATTTGGAGCTTTCGATGAGTGAGTTTGAAAAAGATCATGAAGATGTCCGAAACTCTGAAACTCCGAAACCCAAAATTCTAAATTTCAGACTTTCGGGCTTTTGGGTTTCGGACTTTTAGAACTCTTAAGGAATTTTGGTAGATGAGCAGTGTTTTTTCTCCAAAATGAAAATTTCTGAAAGTCTGAATTTCATGTTTTCGGAGGTTGCGTGCTTTTCGGACTTTCGGAACTCTCAAGCCAATTTTCACAGTATGTCACCCAGACCTTCAAATGGCCATAACTTTTGACTGGGAGCTTAGATTCATGCAAGAGAGGAATTTTTAGAAATATCTTGATGTCTCTACACAACTAGAACTAGAAATCTTAATTTTTCTGAGACTAAGATCTCAAAAAGTGCAAAATATAGTTTTCCAGTTTTAGGGATTCCTATAGTTCTCACCTACCACCATAATGAGATGAATTGAATGCATAAGTTGAAGTGGTTGGGGCAGATTTTGAATTCCTCTCTCCTCCCTCTCTCATTCTTCCTATAAATTATAAGGAGGGGAATTTTATTAAAGGTTGGACATTTTTGTCTTTACCCCTCCCTTCTTCTCTTTTACAAGTGGATTTGTGGAGTTTTCAAACCTCCCATCAAAATTGTAATACAAATCTTGCCTCTTTGCCATCATAGTGGACTATATCAATTTTTGGAGCAATAATGCATGTCTATGGATGATTTTCAACCCTCTTGTGCGTTTATTTCTTCCTCTTGATCTCTCATTGTAGTTTGGTTAATTATGTATGGTGATTGTATGTATTTTTATGGTTTGTGTTTATTTGCAAAGCAGGTGTTCAACATTCCTTTGGTGCTTCACCTTGTTAGCTTAGGTTTATTTTCTTGCATCTTCTTAACCATGTCTCCTTGGCAAGTTAGAGTAGTTTTAGAGTATATTCTTTATGATTTGAATGTTGCACCTAAACAGGGGAATAAGAATTGGCCTTCATCCAGAGAGCTCTCTCGATTCACAAAGTCCCACACTTTGAGAGAAGCTCCATGTTATGCAATCGCACTGAGAGTTTCAACCCATCGAGTTTCAGACATTCAGGGGTGCTGTGATTACACATCAACACTACTTTTAGAAGGTTCTTGAGTGAAGAAAGTACTAATCAACCCCCTTTGTTTGGTTATATTCTTTTATTTTATTTCTTCATTACCGCTCCTTGTCATCCACATGCCCAATGAGTTTTAGCTATTTCTGTTATTTTAGCCTTGAATGAGGCACCCAAGCTAATCTTGGGTCGCCCATGGGCGTCGTGGTCCCACGTGAGGTGCCTTGATCCTTTTCAATCTTTCCCATCTCTTTTGGGCTCTTTTAGCCATTTACATCTTTATCTTTTTGGTGGTTGACCATTTGAGGTTAATTATGAAATTAAATAAAAGAACCTTATAAATATAAAGGCATGCGACCATAATGATGGACCTAGCATCACTTACTACTATCACTCCATCTAGAGTTACATCCATTACATTGGAGATCACTTGCATCCACATAGCTTCATCATCAAGACTATGACATCTGCATCACACTTCATAGAGGGAGGGATTATATTCTATTCCATGCACACATACTATTAAATTTTCTACATTTAGTTATTGTTTTTACTTAAAAAAGTGTGACTGACACAAGAGCACCTAGGGCACATTTTGCACACACTCACCAAAAATACATTTGGGTTTGAAATGTAGTGCGGTGCTCAGATTAATAAGCCCATTTTTGTGGCATTTGATGCCAGTTGATCCCATTCATTTGCATTCTTCTTTTTTTAAGGTTTTGATAATTCTTTTGGTCTTTTACAAGTCTTCACATCATCTTGGTTTATTGGTGACATTCAGCGTAGGATAGTGAATTTGATGCGATACAAAAAAAGGTCTTAGATAACCTCCCAAACCATATGAGAACCAATTTAAGATATTTGGCACATATATGGGTTCCCAGATCGCAGACCAGAGTGCCCGCAGGTGCCTCAGTCCTTCTCCAAATTCTCCAATCCACTCAAATCCTCCATATCCATCCTTTTTGGGACTTTTGCACAGTCATTCCTGGTGTTTTTTTCTCCAGTCATCTCTTTAACACTCTGCGACATGCATCTATTATTCAACTAAGTTATTTTCTTATCTCTCTTGTAGATTAGGGTTGGAATTTCCTTTTTACATGGTTTTTTAGCTAGTTTACATTCTTATTTACTACATATATATCTACTTTATTATAGATGTGCATAACTTAGATTAACTATACCCACACTACATGGGTTAGGTAATTTTTAGTTAATCAAGGAAGAAGTTATCCTAGAGGTGGAAAAATAGAAATCATGTTGGTGGTAGAGTCAAAACCATAATTTCAGTCACCCAAGTGGCCAAAGGTTTGATCAACCACACATTTAATGTCATTATTGTAAGAATTTTGGGCATTGTTCCTATGAATGAAATAAATAAGAGTACGATCGACACAAGAAAGGTCAAAATCAATTAATTATCACTTCCATAAGGACTATGTTTATTACATGTACTAGGATTATTGAATCTATTCGTACAAACTCCCCAGTTGAGTGCAATGTTGTCCAAGAAAGCTCATATAACATATGGTATTTGGGTTCTGAATGTAGTAATCACATGATAGGTAATGCATATTTTTTTCTATCTTAGATGAATCAGTTCAAATTGATGTCACACTTGGTAACAACAAAAAGGTTAGTGTTTTGGGTAAAGTTACAATTAACATTCTAACCAAAAAGGGGGAGTAGAAAATCATGTTTGATGTGTATTATGTTTTGGTCTAAAACATAATTTAATGAGTATTGATTAGTTGGTAAAAAGGCTATAGAGTATACATGGAAAATAATGAGTGTGTTATTTTGGATAAGTTTCCAACTAACCAATCGATTTCCAAAGTACAAATGACTAGAAACCGAATGTTTCCCTTGACGATAAGGTTGGATATGAAGGGAAACCAACCCAAGCTATTCATAAGACAAATGATGTACATTTAGACTTTCCTTTAAGTCAGAAAATACATAATCAAGAGTAGTCATACATAGATCCGGAATAATCTCCAAAATAAATTACAAATCAAGCCAATTTAGCTCCAAAGAAACAAAAGATAGTAATGGAGATATTCAAACAACATTTTAGTCGATTATCAAGGACTAGTCTTGGTTGTGGCATTTCAGATTTGGGAATTTGAACTTTAGAAGGCTAAAGCTATTACATATGAAGAACATGGTGAAAGGTTTTCCATTGATTGAGAAACCAGAAAGAGTTTGTGAAGGTTATATCTTGGGAAAAAAACATAGAGAGTCTTTCCCGGATGGAAAATCAAATAGACCAAGAGCACCACTTGATATTGTGCATTCAGATATTTTTGGGAAAATGTAAACACCATCTATAAGAGCCTGCAATTATTTTCTTATTTTCATTGATGAGTTTACAAGGATAACTTGGGTTTATTTTTTAAAACACAAGTCTAATTCATTTATTTATTTTTAGAAGTTTAAGGCACTTGTGAATAAGAAAAGTGACCACTACATCAACGTTTTGAGGATAGATAACGACAATTAATATATTTTTAATGATTCTCTGAATTTTTGTAGATCACATGGCATAAACAATCAATTTATAACCCGATATACATCTCAACAAAATGGGGTGGCAGAGAGGAAAAATCAAACCATTATGGAGATGGCTCATAGCATGTTGGTAACCAAACATTTACCTAATGAATATTAGGCTGAGGAAGTGGCAAGTGTTGTTTATATCATGAATAGGTGCCCAAAAAGAGTGTGAAGAATAAATTCCCTCAAGAGGCTTGGATAGGTATGAAACATAGTGTTTCTCATTTCAAGGTATTTGGATGTGTTGCATATGCACATATTCGGATGAGTTGAGGAAGAAGTTAGACAACAAAGGACATAAATATATATTTGTTGGTTACTCAAAGGATACAAAGGCATATAAGTTGTTTAATCCTATCACTAGGAAGGTTATAATCAGCCATGATGTTCATTTTATGGAGGATGAAGCATGGGATGAAAGTGTAGAGAGGACTATAAAAATTACAACTATTGTTCTGCATGATGATATGGTGGATGAAGTGTTTCCAACATCTAGTACAACTCAAGCAACATCTCCTTCCACTCTCGGGACAACACCACAAGTTGTAGCTTAAGCTACACCTTCATTCACACCAAGAATATATTCAAGGTTGTTGTCCACACCAAGGGTAGATAAAACTCCACAAGTAACTACAATATCATCTAGATCAGATGTCATCCTTGGAGAAACTCCAACTAACACTCTAAGTATTTTTACATCTCTAGATCTAACTCTAGCAAGCATGTTGCCATGAAAAACAAGGAGTTTGAGTGAGTTGTATAATGTTGATACAACAAATTCATTTTCATCTTTTGCTTACTCTCTCATGTAGATGATCCATTAACATTTGAAGATGCTATGAGTAATGATACATGGGCAAAAACCATGGATGAAGAGATTAAATCTATTGAGAAGAACCAAATATGGGAGTTATTTGAGTTTCCTCAAGGAAAGGATATAATTATTGTACAATAGATTTATAATACTAAACAAGATGTTGATGAAAAGTGAAAAAAATAAAGAAATGCTAGTTGGAAGGTTCTTCACATAACAACCTAGTATATACTTGAATGAAACATTTTCTCTTGTTGGACGGTTTGACATAGTTAGGACAATATTGGCCATTTACACCCACAACAAGTGACTTGTATACCAAATGGATGTGAAGTCGACATTTCTAAATTTCTATCTAGAGGAGGAAGTGTATGTGGAATATCCATAACGTTATGAGATATCGAGTCATGAAAATAAGGTACATAGGTTGAAGAAGGCACTTTATGGATTAAAGAAAGCTCTTAGAGCTTGGTACAACCATATTGACTCTTATCTCATTCAAAATGGTTTTCAAAGAAGGAGTTGTGAGCCAACCTTGTACATAAAATTCAACAAGTAAGGTAACATTCTAATTATTTTCTTGGATGTGGATGATCTAATTTTTACCGGTGATCTTATCATATATGCTTTTAAATCAGTAATGAAGAGTGCATTTGAAATGAATGATTTGGGGCTTATGAGATATTTTTTGGGCATTGAAGTCCATTAAACTAATGCTAGTATATTTATTTCTCAATCTAAATATGCAAATGAGATCTTGAAGAGATTTAATATGGAAAAGTGCAAGGCAGCCCCAACACCGGTCATGATGGGATTGAAGCTAAGCAAGGAGGATGATGGACCATGTGTGGATCCTACATTATTCAAGAGGCTGGTTGGAAGCCTTATGTATTTGATGGCCACAAGGCCTGATATTATGTACGGTGTAAGCCTAATTTCAAGGTTTATGGAGTCTCCAAAAGACTCTCATTGGTAGGCCGGTAAGAGAATATTGAGGTATGTGAGTGGTACAAAGGACTTTGGCATATTGTACTCCACTTAAATGATTTTAGTCTTGTTAGGTACACTAATTTTGATTGTGGGGGAAGAGTAGATGATAGGAAAAACACTTCTGGGTATGATTTTCAATTGGGTACATGTGTTGTGTCACGGGCTTCAAAGAAACAACCTATTGTGACTTTTTCCTTAGTTGAATTTGAGTGCATTACAACCACTAGTTCTCGAAATGGAGGAGCTTAACACAATAAAATTACACAATAATTTTAATTCTCTCTTATTTTATCAAGTAGATATATGTTCATATATATAGGAGAGGAATTCCTATTATTAAGGAATCTCCTAAAACTACTCAAATATATCATAATATTCTATATTCATGAGTTAGTTCAACAAATCTACTCACGTACTATATACTAACAATCTATATGCGATATTATATTGTTATTTCTAATAATAGTATTAACAATCTTACTGTATTAACCATATAGTTAATCAAATAACTAATTACTATTTACCTTTCGGTAAATATCAAACTTACTATTTACCATATGGTAAATCACCCACTATCATGTGAACATTAGTTTTCCTAAAATTCCCCCCCTTAATGTTTACATGGTACTAAAATAAATTTCAAACTTCCTCTTTAGCTTGTCACGCCGTGTTTTCTCATGATCTTGGTACAACAATTGAAATGAAGGTAGAAGAATGAACACATCAACTTCTTATAAACCATGCATTGCCAGAACACATCTGACCGACGAGGATGGGAACACACTCAAGAATCATCTTCTTATCAACTAGTCACTCTAGGGAACACATCTGACCTAGCAGTGTGGAAACTCAAGTAGGAACACATTTGAACAACCTTCAATGGTTTTCCAGAGGCTAACCACAAACCTAGGTATGAACAGGAACACATCTAATTGTTCGACCTCTTCAAGACTCGTGATGTTGCATTTCAATTTGTTATCTTTTCTTCACTATGTTAGTACATCAGGGAATAATGTAGGAATACTCACATATACAAGTGAATAGGATCATACCACATCTGTTCTTATTTTTCACACCATACTGAAAAATATGAAATCAAACACTATATATATTAAAGTAGGGCATACCACTCAAAAGTAAAAACACACACGTGTCACCAAATCAGTGAAGCAACCCCGTCGTTGGTGCATCGACGAGAGATCGTTGATTGACTTTCACCCCTCTGTGCCTCCTGGACATGAAGCTCAACAATTTCCACATTGGGGTTATTTGTATAACATCCCCCCATAATGTGAAACACATTATTTTCCAAAAGTCGGAGTAAAATAAAAAAAGTGTGTCCGTAAGACAATTTTATTTTTAATTTTACAAACTTTTAACTATACAATAAACAAATATCCTAAAATCACCTATTTGATTAACTTGACAATACAATGACAATTGAAGGATACTTTGACAATGCAGGGATGACAAAGAATCTATGAAATAATTTTGACAATAATGACTTATATAACTTACAAGCAACAAAATGACAATGAAATATAAACTTTAACAATACTTGACAAATTTTGACTATAAACAATTTCAGACACACTATATGTTATAGAAATGACTTTCAAACAATACATTGACATATAATGAACCTATAAATAATGAAATAAAAGCAACCCTTAATGCCTTGTCTTAATAATCAAATTAATGATATTAATTTGAGACTGACATAAACAAATAATCACAAATGACAAACTACTATTATAAAGACTCAAGACGACTTACGACACAGTTTAACAATGAGACGATTGAATGACTTAACAATTACATTTGAATAATCGACTCAATATATACATGACTTTTAACAAGGACACTTTTATATTGAAGTGACTCTATTTATAATGACTTGGCAGAAAACATGTACTACGTGGAGGTATAAAACTTTCCAGAGTAGATAACATGGCCAAAATTATCCAGATTCGGATGCCAAGGTAAACGCTCAGTCATCTCTACCAATAAAGTGTGCAGATTTGTAGACTCCACTCTGCTGTCAAATAAATGGCAATGGACGCATACCAGATAAACACCACCGAATCCTGCACTTTTAGAAAAATGGTAATGGAGATCAACACCGAAAGTATAAGCACAACTGAAGCGGGCAATATTGGATGGTGGATGAAGGCCTATGCTACAAGTCAGACGTATTTGAAATAGATCTTCCTAATCAATCAATGTATAATTCAGTAGTGAACGCTTCTTTCTTTGCAAAAGAATCTTCAGAAAAAATCCTCTGACAGGATGTATTCCATATAGAACTTCAAAAATGTTCTGATTTTTCATTTCACTCCCATCAAATCATCATTAAACAATGGATATCAGACGTGATCAATACATAGATGAAGATACTAATATATACCAGCCGCGTTCTCCTTTGGATCTACCAGCGATCTCCTCTGTTGGTGTTTCCAGCTTCGTGACTATGTTCTCGCCAAGATACAATAAAGATTAGAGACATAAACCTAATCTAGTTTAAATGCAAATAAATATGATTCCTCTCCACAAAGATAACATCACTCGGGGCAATGCGGAACGGTGGGAGGGCCCTTGACCAACAATTAATAAATAATTCATCTCATAACTTTATGAATGCCATTATAGAATTGGATCAAATTGCTCTGATACCAAATCTCAGAAATGAAGGAGCTTAACATAATAAACTTACACAATAATAATAATTCTCTCTTATTTTATTAACTAGCAATCGCTAATACGGAAGTAGTGCAATGTGAATGCCGAAAGGGATCAGGGAGAGGAATGAAGAGTGGAGGAAGTGTGAAGGGCTGAAATTAAAGGCAATAAATCTATTAGTGGAATTTGATAAAGGAGAAGGCGAAGCAGAGGAACATATGGATGGAAGCATAAAATGAGATAGGGAAGCTTGCATAGAGGGAAACATGTAAATGTTCTTTTTAACCTTCTCATCAAGTGTTGTAAATTTTCTTGATCTATAATTAAAAAGTTATAATGTGGCTTTATTTTAAAATAGAAGAAACAATTAATTTGTTTGACGAATTAGAAATGTGAAGGTGTGTGTTGTTGCACAAGTTCACAATGGAAAATGCCATGTCGATGCTGTCTTGTTAAAGCGGGAGGGACAAAGTATATACTCTCAGTATCAACGTCAGTGTTATGAGAGGCACAATTGTAGTAGAGGATTTGGTCTATGTAGAAGATATGTGGAAACGCAAACTCGATAACCTCGACACTAACATCCGGGACTATTTTGGCATGGTGGATAGCACGGAAAATGTGGGAATTTTGACAACAATTCTCTATTCTAACAATGTCACGCAAAACAGAGGAATGTTATCTAACAAGACAAATGGAGGACCTAAAAATCCACGGGATGCTATGAATGGGTGACATCGTACCCACCGAAAAGCATAACTATTCGCACAATGTACATGCCTAGTAGAGGAGGCAACATGACAAAATGTCATGTGCGTTCCAAATTTGAACTCTTCAAAGGCTACTGAGGAACTGTGATGACCCATGCGTAAAGGGAAAAGACTTAGGGAAGTGGCCTTGGTATCAATTTTTATGTCACCCTCGAAGCCTTTGCAAAGTGCCATACACCATTGATTATAGACAGGAAGCTTACATATGCCCGTGTACATCAAAGTTACCCATATTGGAGTCCACAGTAAGATGGGACCAAGTGGATGCATACGTAGAGACTTCTTTAGTGGCCCTTATAGATTGGGAAGCTTGGAACCCCATGCTAATATTGATCTAGCTCATCCTGCACCTTCTTTCTCCAAAGTAATGAACATAAATTAAATCCTGACAAAGTACAAGGAAATTAGAAAATTAGAGAGAAAAATATTAAATATGTTGTGTTGTATGTAGAGAACATAAATCACATCATTGTCATGAAGCCTATCCTCAAAGCCAAAAGTGGGAATAAATCAACAAAATAGAGAAATGGAAAGGAAAAATGGTTTGTTAGTGTTGTTTGTGCTTCAAATGCATTCATTTTCATCGGTGAGAAATTGTATGGATTCTTAGTTTAAAACTTCTAATTGGAAGATAGAATCCTCTTTTTCTCATTCGAGCAACCATTAGCGAAGGCTCAATTATCAATGATTGTTTTTGCATCATTGGATTTCCTACAATTAGAGGAGACATTGAAATGTTACCAATGATAGGGTACTTGTCATATTTGTGCCTATCAGGCCTCCCATATTGATAAAAACATATTTATATTGAAAAATAAATTTCAAAACCAATAACAAATTAGAGAAAAATTAATACTAGTAGGATTTAGTTAAAAAATCTATAAATCCATATCTTTGAAAAAGAAATAGCAACAAAGTTGTGATAAACATGGGTGGCCATCTTTTACTTTGAATAATGACTCCATTGATTTTGAATCACCTGCATAATGCAACAATAACAATTAGGAGCTCCTCATTGGAGAGAAACCATCCACCTTCTGGCCAGAAAGCCAGAGGCTGCGATGAAATGAAAAAGACTTATGTACATAGTGATCTTATCTATAATACAATAGAAAAGGGGCATAATCATAAGTGAGAAAGATGAGGTAAAATTGTATGTACAAGCATTTGTCAAAGATCAAGACCTGAATTGAATAGTTAGACTTGACAAAATGATCAAGGGTGGAATTCTGTCATTATAAATTGCTTAACATTAATCCTCATTGTTAACATGGTTAGATCCTGTACATATCGGAAGACTAAATTACATACCATCCACCTAACCTTGATAAATTTATTAGTAGAAAACAAAGTGGGATTTATAATCTCTTCTTGGCCAACCATCCTCGAATCTCACCAATTCATCCCACTCATGATTCATATCAGTATAATAATAATCTGTATAATATTTCTCCTACTCATTTTTCTTCTCCAAATTGGACATTCACGGTACATTAGCTTCTTACTTTCTTCTAGCAAAATCAATCTCCTGTATTAAAAACCATGCTCAAGTTTCTTTAATTCCAAATTAATGCATATGATAACAATCCCATATTAAGACTGAAAACATACCATCCATAACCCCAATAAATTTATTAAGTAGAGTAAGGAACAATAATATCCATAGAATAGAAACATATCTAAAAAAGATAGAGTTAAAGTTACTTGAAATAGCCCATTTCATTGGCATTATAGCCATGGAGCTAACAATCTTATTTTTAGTTTTTTAACCCAATTCCTATTTTTACTAGTGAATGTTGATTCGATATGTATTTTTAGAACGGATTTCCATACTCAATGGAAAATATTAAGAACAATCCATGAATTTTTTTCCTCTCAAGGTAATTGTTTTTATGGTGCATCTTATAGCTCAATCTGGGGCACAATTAAGAGAATTGTGATTATTGTGATAAAAATTGGATTACTGCTTTTCACAAATGGGGCTAAAATGGGCATCTAATGTCAAGTAATACAAAGTGTTAGCATGAAACCAAAACATTGATGAGATTTTGCTTGTTAAAATTATCCTAAATATAAGATATTGAGATGCTCCTGAAATGAAGAGCAATATGATGAAATTGAATGCTAATTTTCATGTAATAATTGAATTTAATATTTATCATGACATTTGTGGCTTGTCGTTTCAACATTTGGCATTTGGTTGGCTTTATCCAAATTATGAGAAGTGTCTTGTGGTTATTTAACTTATTTTGTTTTTTATATGCATATTATGTGCTTAACTCCTATTTATTAGGCCAATATTTATATATTTTTGTACAACCATATCTGAGACCCAAAGAATTCGCCATATCCACGTATTAGATTCTTCATATTCATACCCACATCGACAACTTAGTCCTAAGTAAATGAATTAAAAAAACTCCAAGAAAAATTATGATTTTCTTCTTCTCTTACCTCTTTTCTTCTTTTACTTCTTCCCATGTGGTGTGAATTGTATGGAATAATTAAATAAAAAACAATCTAGCACTTCCACGCTCTATAATGCTTTGAAGATGAAAAATCATGTTTACACATTCCTAACATTGTTGTAATTTAAGAGATATCTTGAAAAAGAGAGTTTCAAGTATCTCACTTTTGGTAATCTAAGTGATTTTGAAAAAACTTCAGTTTGAAAAATTAAGTGATTTTGAAAAAAACTTGTAGAGCGATGCATTCTAGTCTTCTTCTTTGCATGCATTGCTACAATGATACTAGATTAAAATAGAAATTAGGGTTTTAAGCTTTCCACATCCTAACTACCTAACAATGATGAAAATACTTTTAGATGTCACTTTTATTATAGTGATACCTTGTTGCAAAATACCAAATCAAGGGCACCTTGCAGGCCACTGCCAGACCAAGGTGAGAATACTCAATTTCTTGAGTCTATTACTATGTGATAATCCTCTACTAGATTATGAACCTTTTTTGACCATCACCATGAAACAAATACAAGGTACGATCAACACTTAAATCCTATTGCCGGATCAAAGGCAAAATAATATAACGATGCAATAATAGGCTCCCATGCAGCCCATAAGCAACTTTGAAGCTTTTAAATGATGTGTGGGCACCAAAAATCTTATAGGCTCCATAAATAGAGGTATTATATAAGTAGCAATAGAGGATTTTGTCTCAATATGTCTGATATATGGTACATGTAATATGATGGTGTGCGGGAGAGTTAATGCATCTTTTCCTGCTAATCTAGTTTCCCAATAACGATAACATTCTCTACCTTTAAATTATGTCTAACCCGACATTAGCATTACTTGACCAGATTTTAAACATTTTTAAAATTATATAACTTTAAAGTAGGATCCTTCTCATCCCCTATAGATTTCTCTCACAACTAATGGTTTGCCTATGGCAATATCCAAGCTCCAATAGTCCCAAAGGAATACAATAATTTGTCTTTAGTCAATGAACCTCTAACTATTACATAAAACTTATGGGATTGAATACCCATTTCTAAAACAGTAAAACTTTTAACTAAATAAGGAAAACAAAAAGAAACTTGTGGGATTATATACCACTTCTTCTAATTTTTTTTAAGTAATTAAGAAAACAAACATGAAACCTTTATAGGAAAAACATATGCAAAATTCTTCTGTTCATCAAACACTTAATGTGGTTGTACTTAGCTCCCATTTAGGACTAACCAAAATTCGTCACAAAGTTTAAATGAGAAATATAATTAAGGGATTCAATACAACAAATGTACATACACCAAAATAGGAAAGCTATTATAATTCTTATAAATTGGTCAATTACAGTTGATTTCAGAAAATGTGATGCCTTGAAATTATCCCAGGCATGGGAGTTAATCTGTTGGCCTTGTATTATCTTAGTTCGGAGAGCCTGTCTATTTTTTTGATGGAATTTTTCTTGATTAAAATGCATGTGATTATTTCCCTTGCAGGCTCACTATTTTTGTTTAGAATCCTCTTTACATGTAGGTCCAGGGAATAGATTATCCGGTAATACCTCTGTGAAAATTAAAAGACAAATAACCATCAGGGGAAGGTTGAGGAAAATTTTCCATTAAATTAATTCTTTAAACTAAAAAAAGAAATATAAAAATATTGTAATAAATTCTTTAGGTCTAGCTTTATGACCCTTCATCCTGATGCGTTGACTGATAAAGGGGTATGAATCTAGACCAGGATTCGTTGGTGATTAAAAATATCAAATCAGGTTCATCCACAAATATTTATTGCAAAGTTTACGCATTGTGGAAATCTCAAATCTTTAATTAAAAACTTACTTCAGCATCTCTACAAAGCTCATTGCCTCATCTATACCAGGAATTGCATTTGCCAACCCTGACATAAAACTGCCCATTCCTTCAACATTTGCCAATTCGTCTCCCTCCACATTAGGATCCACCTCCTGTTATACACAAACTTGCCATTGTCATTTTTGCTTGCATATTGGGGAGAAAATAAGTCAACGTCTCTTCTAAGCATTTTTCCCAAATCCAATTACAGAGGTGCATAATAAGTCACCACAGATGAGACACCTAGAATTATGTCACAGGCTCAATAATTATTTAACCTAGGCATGCTGAGGAGACTACGAAACAAAAAAACATAGTTTTTTAACAAGCTCATGCATTATAGATAATGTATTTGGAATAAACTGTGTTGCATTCCTCTTGAATTCCAGAACTACACATGATTTCTAGAAAAATTAGAACTGAAATTTTGAAAGCTTAGTGAAACCCACTGAATCTTATTATTTGAAAGACAAAATAAGTCTTAAGAAAATTCATTTTTGATAAACAAATATACAGAAAAATTATAATTTTAACCTAAATATGTTGAGGGGACTCTACATAGAAAGTAATTTTTACTCTATTAACCTAGTTAAGGGTATGATTCCATGAACAAATAGGGGATAAATTTATGAAATTAAGTTGAACCCACTACATAATCTAGCATGAAAATTCCATGTAAGGCATACCCAGATTCATTTATGACCAAAAGAGAATAAAGAATCAATTTTTTCCTCAAAAACAAAAATGAGTAAAGTTAAAAACCATTCTTACCATGGCAAATAAGTTTGGGAATTCTTGCATCGTGAGCCATATGCCAGCATGAACGCTCATACGCCCAGCCCCACTTGAAGAGAAATCTATTTTCGGATGTGCAGAAAGTGATTCATGACATGCCTCCATTTCTACACGGAGTGCTTTAAAACGCAACAACACTACAAAAATCGCTTCACCATTAGGTTTCCTTCTTCAGCAAGACACCTGCAACAAGTAAAAAGACATTTTATACAATAAACCTAAAATAAAAAAGCCCATTATAAATATATGGGAAAAAATGGATTATATGTTCAATCTTGCAGGTGCTGCAGTGAATAAGTTGCATTACCAGGAACATCAACAGGAACGCCAGACGGTTTTATTGATGTTGCTGAAAAAAAGGTGAAGCGCTGCCCAGGAAGATGTAAGAACTCTCCCCACTCGTCATAATTGAAATCATTATCAATCGGCTGGGGAATTTGAACACATCAATACGTCGCGGGTTTGAATCCCACTGTTGTGATGATAAACAAATGATCGGGAATTATTGTTGAGAGAAACATCCGTTCGAATTATGATCGAAAAGTTACTGAGAGAATGTATATAAAATGGAAGATAATCAACATTAAAATTAATCGCACTAAAAAAACTATTTAAAGGATGTGGAACACCATACTGAACTACGTGTTGAATGAAATTATAGTATGTAAAAAAATTTGACCGAATATTTAAAGGCTATTGCATGTAAAAACGAAAAAACAAAATTTAAAAATAGTAAATTGGTGCAGCAGATGCAAAATCATAAAAATAAAATTGTTAAAAATAGGAATTATGCAAAAATAGCGGATAAAAGTTAAACCATCACCACACCCGTAAAAATCATCTTTTAGGCTGTCAACTTTAACATAGTCCCGTGAATGTCCACAAAGCCCTTTTCCATAGCGGGAAGTGTACGACAAAAAATCAACACGTGACCTTCTTTGAACCCGACCTCCCGAGGTTGTGCCGAGACAGCCAGTGTGGAATGGAAATGGAAATGATAGTGATGGTGGTGGTCAAGCTAATTGGGCAATCTAATGTCTTTGACGCATAATAATGGAATCTGTGAATCTAGGGAAAGAATGCTCTCCTAACCTGAAGGGGTGTGATGGTACGGTCTAAAATGATAGCTACTCGGAGAATCCAATCAATGTCTAATTCTGCCGAGATTCTATTGATTGGTTGTGGAACACGTGGAAAGTAACCTACAGGTGCCTCGTATGGGTTTCCAGAAAAGGTCATGGAAGAAAATACGAGAGGCGTAGTGAAGTTGTAGGGACTATGGATGATTCTTTGGTCTAGTCTAGAAAGTCTTAGCTGATCGGTAGTTATGTTCAACAATGAAAGTTGTGTAACGATATCTGGTGGAAGCGGTGAAGATATGAATACTAATGCGCATAAGATGGTGTCAATATCTAACTGCTTAGCGGGTCCGTTGGGTTGTGGGACCCGTGAATCACAACTAAAGACTCGTTGAGGCTGAGGCCCTCATATGGTCATGCATGCAATCAAACCCTATTACCAGGAGCAGTCCAAAATTCATAGGCTTGATTGGAAGCATGATGTTTAGTGTTTCTAATTGTTCTATCTTCTCAGCATATGTTTCATGTGTGTGTAAAACTATTAAACGTAAACTTGAGTCAATGTCAGTTATTAACTCTGGCCCATTGAGTTATGGGACCAAAGAATCAAAACTGTATGTCCTTTTTTTGTTGAGGACCGTTGATGGTCATGCAAGATAAATTGATTTACTTTTAGTATATGAACTATCTAATCAAGGGAAATCTAATCTATGTTTTTTTGTTTTTTCAATATATCAGAATAAAGTGATAAAGCAAGCTAATCTATGGAAAGTAAATGTTTTTGTTCTTTTCTAACTTTTAGACAATGCATGTAACCTAATAAACAAACTAAATACAAATAATTATCTAGATGTAGCTTACTTTTGTGCAGATGTGTGATTTCAAATCTAAAACCTATTCTAACTCAATCAAAACCCTTTCAACCCTACCTCAGAAGTGAAGAACAAATCATAACCCTCACAGAGCTATTGTTCTCCATAGCTTCCCTGGCAATGTTGAAAAGAAAACTTCCTATTGATTTGATCTACTTGCAATTATCTAACTAATTGAAATGAATTGTTTCTCTACTCTATTTGATATGTAATTGACAATTTGATAAACAAAGTAAACAAATACACAACTCCAACCTAGAAGAGCAAGAGCTTTGGAAAATCCGGTAGTGTTTGGTATTTGTCCCCTCAGTTCTTTCCTTTCTCTGAGTGTTCGTATGAGTCCAAGGGATTGGGAATGCAAAGAACAACAAGATGATGGCACTTGAGAAATGGCGGCTTGGAAGAAATCTGGACGCATGCAAGTAGAAGAGAGATAGCGCAAGAGATATGAGCTTGGCTATGCAATTTCTAGCAAGACTATGGCAAGAAAAACAAAACAAGATACACCAATTTATCTAACAGGCCTTTTTTTGAATACAAGCATGGAATATATAGGAATGGAGGCTAGGAGGTTACTTCATGCACAAGGAAAGAAGAGGTAGTTCCCACTAATTAAATCATATTTAAAATAAGAGGAGTAAGGAGAACCAAGGAAATGAAGCTATTTTTAGTAAATTCGGCTCACGGATATGTCTAAAAAGAAAACTTAAGTGAATCGTCGCATGAAAAATCATGCATGAAGATTCTAGAAAAATGGGTAGAACCGCTTTGCCCAGAGGTGCAGGTGGCGGTTACGATATTTAAAGCCAAAACAAGCACAGAAAGAAGCGGGGAGCTATAAAAATGCATGGAAAGGTTGAGTAAGGATTTCTAGGCTACAAATATATATTGCAAATGGGTTTTGGAACTCGAAAACCTTCTCGAAAGGACTTTGAATCATTATTGGGCATTTTGTAACCGTTTTCCCGAGAATGTAGCACATGCAATTTTGGGTGCATACATATTTCCCCCTCGAGAAGCATCTTAGCCATGAAGAGGCGTAAACGTAGATTCTAAGTATGGTGTTCCTGAAATGGGGAGTTAGAAGCTATACCTAACATGCTCGTGTGTTGAAAATTCACCGTCTAAGTTCCCTCTACTGCAAAATGGGGAAAAGACTCAAGTGCAGATAGATTAAAATATTGAAAAATAAACACTAAATTAATACGACAAGAGGACCTACCATTTGCGCGGGGATGTAGAAATATACCGCACCAATGCTCCAGCCCTATAAACAAAAAAACACTCAAAATGAGATTAAAAACATCATATATATTAAAACAAACTCATTTTTCGATTCATTTTGCACATTATTGATTTGATAAATTCGATTGATTTGGAGCTTCCGATTTACGGTGACAATTTTCGATGCGGGTACCACCTATTTGCTCATGACGAAGCTTGTGACCATGCCTCCATGAGTGGGATATTGACCAGCGCGCTCTCAGGTTAGTTATATCCTCTTTTGTCTTTTTATGCCCTAAAGTTAAAAATGTTGAAAAGTTCACCTAGGGGGATATTTTCAAAATTTCTTGTCTTGAATGGGTCTTTAGGGGGGGAGCCCATAGGGCATGCTTTTATTTTGCTAAAAATGGTCAATTTCTTCATTTTTGACCACTTTTAGGGTTAAGGGTGCATTTTGAAAATTGGTCCAAAACCTCAGCCCAAGTCAGGGTGGCGGTCCTAGAACCGCCACCCTGCATTGGGTGGCGGTTCTGAACAGATTGTCAAAACTTATTCTAAACTTGATTTTTTTTGAATTTTCGATGTTTCATTATGTTTTTGATGAGCTTATCATGTGATGTACTTTACTAACTTGCTCTTTTCTCATGTTTTGGTGAATGCAAAGGAAGGAGGAGTATATATGATGGAGCCAAGAGAGGGAGTGTGATTGGCTCCCTGGGATACTAGATCAGCTTACACAGGCTGATATGGACTGCTTCAATGGGCAGGCATCTAGTGGATAGCCCGGGTGCCCCATGTCACTCCTGCTAGTCACATTCTATGTGACTTGATTCTCTTATTGGGATGCAGACCGAAACACTTTTTTTAGTTTAGGTGTTAGGGGTGAGTGGACTATCACCTTGGAGGATCTATTCCGCATCCTTGGGCTCCTAGTCTTGGGAGGCGATTGACATTGAGGACAATCGGGTCCAGAGTAGAGGTGGCATAGTGGGCCACTTATATGGGAGATGTTGCCATCTCTCCGGGTTGAAGAAGGGTATCGAGTTCGATCTATTGCCACTACTCCCATTCCCATTCTTAGGAGAGCCAACATGGGTATCTTGTCCTCGAGACTTATCGGGGACAAGGGAGGAGATACAATGCTATACTATTGGGCTCTGATCATTGCACAGATTGAGGGGCATGGCCGGAAGTACGCTTGGGGCATAGATATTCTAGGGACTACCTACCATTACCTATACAGGTAGTTTGATTACAGGGGGTAGTCCTTGAGCCACCGCACTCTTGTCATGAGTTGGGTGTATAAGTGCATCATTCCTTATAACAGAGACATTCTAGTACTCGAGAGACCTCAGGGGTCGTTCGGGAAAGTTAGGTCGATAGGGATGTCAGTTCTCTGGACGCCACACTAACTAGTGGGCTTCCTTACTTCCGTAGACATGGTTGCCACACCCCTACCGGGATATGGTAGGATTATGGGGTGAGGAGGTTACGAATGTAGTGGCATGTTCCTCCTCATGAGTAAAGCTGATTTATATGGCCGGGAGGTTGGAGACCCACCCATTTGATCGGGTGCCTCAGCAGTTTGGCCTAACATACATTGACATGCCCCCGAGTGATCCCCATTTATAGACTAGTTCAGAGGGAGGCATGGAGGGTACTAGAGGGGATCTGGTTTGACAGTGGTTACTCTTGGCATGCCCATTGCAAGTCGAGCACGTAGTACGGGCTCGGAGAGCATTTGGTGCTCCTCGAGCACCTTTACTTAGGATTGCGGCCACTCCTGCCCACAATGGGGAGGAGGATGAGCCGATCACCATGGAATCGATTCACGAGGAGCACACGGGGATGACACAGGGGGATTATGTTGGATGGGAGGAGGATGAGGAGGTCCCTTCACGGGGAAAGGAGAGTGACCCTATGTGACATGACACTCAAGAGATTCTTAGAGCACGGGAGGAGGCGAGTGCGAGAGAGAGAGACACTGGACTCAGAGACGACACTTCCTCACTTTTGAGAGGAGGATGATGATTTGTGATGGGACATCGTCACGTTCATTTTGGAGAGGCCCCGAGCAGCCAAGTAGCACATGTAGTAGCATCGCTGATCCTACATGGATGCCTAGAGACCTGAGTAAGTTTGACACTCTCTTGATCCTGTCTATTGACTTTTTATGCTAGTTTAGTGCTCTCCTTTTGACTTACTTTTTTGCGATTTTCTAACTTATCGTATCTTCCTTTGTTGTTCTATTTTTTGCAGCTTTCGTGCACGAGTGGTGAGATATTATTCGTCAGGGTGTACATGGACACCTTATTGATCCCTTCAGGGAAGACTCGGGCCGAGATGACTAGTAGATTTGGGACAACCCTTAGCTATTGGATGACACATGAGACATATTTTCCCCTATCTGGAAGTGGTGGAGATAATGACCTCTCTCCGTACTCGGGTTTTGGGTGAGGACGAGGCTCAGAGTGCTACGATGAGGTGGAGTAATTCTCGGAGCGAGACTATGGGTAGTGGGCACCATCATGAGCACTCAAATCATTCGGTACATTCCCAGCGTCGCATGCCACAGTAGGATCCCTAGATGTGGTCACACACCATCTGAGGGATCCCACTGGGATTGATAGGCTGCTGAGCCTCTATTGTGATTTTTGACACATGTATAATTTTTATATATTTCGGGCTCCTACGTGTGTTTTGACCATGCCTAGTGCATGATGGAAATATATACAAACTTGACCCATTATAATATATATAGACTCTATTTTTGGTTCGGTATTCCATTGTATTTGAGTTGACTTCTTTTGGTTTATTTCACATGTGTACTTTAGATGTTTAGAATTTCCACTTTTCAATGCTTTTCATAATGTATGCAATGGATATGAATGACAACATAATGATTTCTTTTGTATTTTATAATGCTAATATATGATGATGCAAACACAATGTGATTTTAAACTTAGCTTCTTTAGCATTCTTTGGTACTTCATATTGTTTTGACAAGACATGATGATAAGATGGTATGATGAGTAGATGTACTTTCCCCATTCCTAACCCATGCAACAATAAGATGCGAGGGCTCTCAATCTTGAGAGTTAGAAAGGAAACACATTATAATAATTTGTTGAATGGTAATGACGAGAGGTAGATAAAGTTTTGGAAAAACCAAAATGCGACGCTACAACTTTACCCTACTCAAGTTACTTCATAGTTTAGAATGTGAATTGCTTTGTAGTTTATCTAGACTTGGATCCATAGATGGCCACTTGGTTGACAAAATCTGGTTTTAGGGTTTTGAACTCTCTTGGAATTTTGGATATCTAATTCATTTTGTTTTTGACTTATGATTTCATAATATTTGAATTAATTATTTATGACTTTCAAGCTTTTCAAAGAGACCCCTTTTGCCTTTCCCCATGCTACTAGTAGGAAGCGTGGGCTTATCACCATGGACAAGGTATAGGTGAGTAAGGGCCTTTCCTCCTTTCCCAACCCAACCCTACATCACTAGTAAGAGACACAAAATCAACGGTGAAGGTTGGTAGGGAAAAGAAATGTGTAAAATCAAATTTTATGTGGATTTGCAATTGATTTACTTATTTGAGAAAAACGTTTAGAATTTTCTTATTTCCAAAGAGGTGTATATGGTATAGATGTGACACCATGAAGCTTCTAGAGCAGGACCATGGGAAAAGACACCTAACCTAGAAAGAGACCAAAGTAGAACCAAGTATGTAGGCCTTGGTATGGTTACCATCAAAACTTTGACTTATCTTGCTTAGATTGATAAATTGATTAAAAACGATTGATGATGATATATGAAAGTTTGCAGAGATATGATTTGAATGTTTTGTCAATGTTTTCAATTTTTTTAAGAATTGCTATGAAAATAAGTTCCTTGATCACAATTTTCACAAAATGATTGGAAGATGAAAATGCAATGCAGATGTAGTAATATACATATGAAAATGTTGATGGATCATGCGTAGTATCTTTTTAAGTGAAGAGAGTTAATGGATTCGCTAAACTCCTCACCTCTAGTGTATATAGGGAAAATGCCCCATTTTTGTAGTCCTCTACTACTTGATATGGACCTAACCACTAGGAATGAATTTCCTTCCTTCACTAGTCTTCTTGTCTATCCGATTGTCAAGTCTAAGACCAAGTCTCCCTCGTATATTTCACGTTTGTAGACATTCTTGTTATACTTCCTAGTCCATCAGTCGGTCGCGTAAAAATTGTGTCCTTGCATAGTGTTGAGTCTAGTTTCGTAGAGACTTTATAGTTGAGAGAGTCACGCTTCTCGATAACCTCTTCTCCCAGGATCCCTTGGAGAAATACGGAGACTAGGTATTTCAACTTGAGTGGTAGAAACCGCTTGACCAAACACCAAAGAAAAGGGGATTTCCCCCATTGGTGTTCTAACTGACATTTGATAGGTCGATAAGGCCGGAAAGAGATTTAAATGCCAATCTCATTTGTTTTCCTTAACGGTTTTTAGGAGAATGGATTTTAACATCTTATTGGTAGCTTCGGCTTGTCATTAGCCTGGGGATAGTAGAGAGAAGTCGTATGATGAATTATCTTGAACTTCTCACATAAATCGCATACCTCATCATTTTTGAATGACGTGCCATTATCGGAAATAATGACTTACGGGACCCCGTACCTACAAATGATTTGGTTCAAAATGAACTTAGCAATTATGGAGCTTGGTATGGTGGTAAGAGGCATGACTTCTACCCATTTGGTAAAATACATTGTGGCCTGTGATTATGAAATTATGGCCATCGGTTAGATGAGGAGAGAATTTCCTTGTCAAATCCAAGCCCCACGTGGAAGAGGGCCATGGAGTTACGATCGGTTATAGAGATTGTGTGGGTATGTGGATCTCATGAGAGAACTCCTGACATTTATGGAATCTACACACAAATTCTACTGCATCATACTCTAGCATGGGCAAGAAATAACCCATCGATGTATTTTCCGAGAGGTGGCATGGCCACCGAAGTGACCTCCACATACCCCACTATGTGATTCTTGAAGAATATTTTCATATTCCTCCATGTTAACACACCTCAATAGCATTCCATCAAAGGCTCTGTGATAGAGCACTTGTTCTACAATAACGCACTTAGCAATGATGATGCGTAATTGCCTTATTTTTGCGACGTTGCCCCTTTTGGGTATGTATGATATATAATGAAGTTGACAATGTCGGTGTACCAAGGACATACGGAGATTGGGGATCTAGTTTCGACATAATACACACACTCATCAGGAAAGTATAAATCTACGGATCACCTCCATCTAATGGGTTGTCAAGCAAGCCGATTATGCAATGATTTGTCCCTTAATGGAATTTTGATTAACGAAGAGTTAGTTCAAACTCACCCATTAGGGTTATGAAACATCCCACCATTTTTAGATAAGGATCTTGTGTGAGGAATGTCCGTAGGTGATCATATTTAACGATAACCCTTGTTTCTTGATTTAACATATAATTCCTTAAGCATTTTTTTGCAAAGACTATAGAGAGGCATTCCTTCTCTGCCTGTTTGTAACATGTCTCATAGTCAAGTAATGTTCGACTAATGAAATAAACCGCACGTTCATGTTTATCATCATCCTCCTGAGCCAACACACAAGCTAGTGAGTCATCAGTAGCTCATGAATATAGGATCAGGGGGTGATCTGACCTAGGTGGCATGAGTGTGGGAGGAGACAAGAAGAATCATTTAACCGAATTGAATGCTTCACTACATTCCTCCGTCTAGTGGATGCAATAATCTTTCTTCAGCAGATTGTTGATTGGATGAATAGTGAAAGTCAAGTCAGGGATAAACCTTCAGATTGCACTGAGTTTCCCTAGGAAAGATCTGATTCTGGACTCATCTGACAGTGGAGCCATTTCCAGCACAACTTGGATTTTGGCTAGGTCAAAATCAATCCCTCATGAAGATATAATTTAACCCAAAAAGCTTGCCTCCATCCACATGAATATGTATTTCTCTGGGTTCAATGTGACACCATACTCGATTAATCAAGAAATAAGGACACGAAGAACCTTTGGGTGATCACAAAACTTCTTGGCCTTAGCTAAAAGGTCATCAACATAGGACTCACAATCTTATGGATAAGGTCATGGAATATATAGGTCATTTGCTCATTGTAGTACGTAGCACAAACATTCTTAAGGCTAAATGGCATGACAACGTAGCAATAAGTTCCCCAAGGAGTTATGAATGTAGTTTTAGCTTGATCCTCATCGGAAATCCTGATTTGATTGTATCTAGAAAACCCATCCATGAGAGACAACAACTCGAACCCAGATTTTGTGTCAACAATAACATCAATGGATGGTAACGGGAAGTCATCTTGGGACAAGCCTTGTTGATATCCCGGAAGTCTATGAAAATACGTATTTTCCCATTCTTTTTGAGAATGGGGACGATGTTGGAAACCCATTGTGAATAATCAACTGGTTTAATGAATCCTACCAGAGAAGCTTCATTACTTCCTCTTTCACCATAAGGGCCACCTTTGGCTTCATGGGTCTTGATTTCTACTTAATTGGTTTAGCATCGGGTCTAGTGATGAGATTATGAACTGTAATGTGTGTGGTAATTCCCGTCATTTCCTTATAGATAAACGTGAAGGATTTTTGATGCTCCTTGAGGATTTGGGTATGTATTTCCACCTCCTCGGGAGTGAAGGAGGATCCTAGTTTTAAGGATCTTTGGTTCCTCCTCCATTTCGATGTTTACATCGATTGTTCCTTCAATTAGGGAAGCATTTCCTTCCTCGAATTCTGGTAGGGCGGAGGCAGCTCCAAGTCCCCTTCTTCTTCTACCTCATAAATCTCAAGATCCTTTTCGGAGAGGTCTCAACCATGGGATTCCCAAATAAGGAAGAGGAATGTGGGATTAGAGAGGTCTATTTCGTGGCAAGTAAGATGCAGTTCTACGATAGTGTTTAAGTATCTCAAAGTTGTTTCATCACTATTGACAATGTCTAAAAGGTCAAGATTACCCTCGGCTTCCACATATGTCAGCATTGGTATCATTGGCAATTTACGAATCAAGGGTTCAACGCAAATTGAGACCGTGAAGTTGGTGTCCTCTAGGTCACTACTTGGGGTGAAGTGTGAAGTAGAAGTTGCTATTGATTCCGTAAGAAGGTTTTATTCACGTGGAACTACTTCGATTGATATAAATTCAAAACCCTTTGTTAGGCCTAGCAAAACTATTTTGTAGAGTTGTAGGTGTTCATCTATGGTCTCGTATACCTCGGATATTTGATTCACAACAAGTTGTGAATCACCCAACACCCTAATATTGATGATGCCCATTCTCTTAGCAACAATGAGACCTAATAGGAGAGCCTCATACTCAACACCATTATTTGTACATTCAAATTCTAGTTTGAAGGTGAAAGGTAGAATCCTTCCTTCAGGAGAAGTAAGGATCACACCTGCCCCAGCGACGAAATGACACTTGGCTCCATCAAAATGGAGAGTCTAATAAATACTTGAAAAAATGGACGTTGGATCATATTTAACACTTTCCCCTTTACCTCGGTCACTTCAACCATACAAATATCCTCTACTGGGAGGGAAGCAAGTCCCAGAGTATGTCCCATACCCATGGAATCAAAGGGGAGAAGAATAGGCAAGTCCCTCTCTAATAGTTTGAAAATTTTTGTTGTGGTTCCCAGGGATACCATCTCTACAACCAAAATTTCATTTGATGGCTGGAGCGCCCTCAATCAGCCCTATGAATTCTAACTCTGTCGTGGGCACAAGTTTTTCCTCCGGTGTTGCGCCAATAGTTTTATTTAACTCATTTGTAGGAAGCTCAAACTCGAGTGAATGCTTGGTCTCATCTTTAAATTAGCCAGGTGTATGTCAAAAGGATTTGGATCACCTTGTGCCACAAATACCTTCCCTAAATGCAAGAATCTTACCTCTTGAAACAGGGTAGAGGGGATTGCCTTCATTCGGTGGATCCAAGGATGACCAAGGATCATATTATAGTTGGTTTTCCAATCTATAATATAAAAATCAGTTAGTACCATCTTAGGCCCGAGGGTGACCGTAATACGATAGTTCCGATTGATGTTCCCTTGAGACTAGCATAACCCTTTAATGTGTTTCTTGTCGAGGAGTAGTTAGTCTCCCCATACCCTAACTGCAGAAACGAGAAGGGGACTATGTTAACTATCGCCCCATCATCTACCATTACACATTTAACATAGTTGTTGTAGATCCAAACTTGTAAAAACAAGGCCGGATCACCTCTCGAGCTATCAAAGCATCCATAGGAATCTTACTTATTTCAAATAAAAACCCAATTTCCCTTTCGAGCTGCCCTGGAGGGAAAACATTGAATTCTATATGGTTTACTTGTGTTTCTGACGGGGGAGTGACATTAAATAGATGACCTAAACCTAGTTCTTCTAACAGTGCAGCTCGGTGAGCGGGGGAATTCTTCAGTAGATCCAAAAAGGAAATGTGTGAAAAGGTCTTGGTTAGATCATTGATTAGATCATAAGCCCCTACCGGCTTCTTGCCGAGCGTATCGTGAGTATTTCTTGATGTATCTAGATAAATTGGGATTGGTTATGAAGAATAATCCTGGCTCTTGTTGCAGCATTAATTTGGGGGTCAACATCTAACTCTACTAAGCCCATAATCTTAGTTTGTTGCGTGGCCATCAAGAGGAGGCGTCACCTGTGGGTTTGATGAAGTTGAAGCTTCACGATCTTTAGTCCATATCATAATACCTTTATGAGAACCATTAGGATCTATCCTTCCATCTTTAGGACACGTGGGAATGGGATCATTAAAAATCCCAAGCGGTGTTTTCTGCAGGGATATTGGCCCCATGTAAGCATTTTGTCTGTGGGCGGTGGGTCTTCTAGAGAAACATATCAACAAACAACTATTAATGATCCTCTGGTAGGCTTTGTAAAAACTTGTTGCGATCACGACATGTTCTTGCATCATGCTTGCGAACCCTATGGAAACCACAAAATAGATTAGGGTCATAATCTCATGGCCTTTGATTTATTCCTTTTTGTGGCCCGAAATTACGATTACCATTCGTTTTTCGGTTTTTGGAATTGGTTAGTTGTACCCACTTGGGTATTGACTAGATCTTGGGGGCTTGGGGTCGAGTGTTTTCCTCTATTCTTTGAGGTTGTTGTTGTGGATGATTAAAATCCACATCATTTACCGAGGGTGAAAAATTATTACTCCTTTGATTGTTTCCATTATTGTTATTGTTATTTGTAACATTTGCGTTAGTAGGATTAACAATATTAGGCTTTTTGGGTTGGTTAGTCACACCATCAGTCGTGACTCCACGATTCTTGTTAAGAAATTTTGGTGCTTGATTATTATTTACGTTCTTAGAATAGCCAGGATTTTTCTAACCATGAGTGACTAATTTTCCATTTGCACCATAAGTTTTACGGCCACTATCAATAGCCGCTTGGTCAATTCAGAGGGCACCTTCTAGTATCTCCTCATAGCTCATGAGTGGGAAATTTTGGACCTCTTATTTTGTTTCTATATTAAGAGAGTGGAGGAATAAATAACAAATTTCCATTTGATCCATGTTTGGGGCACTTGCGGAGGAGTAGAGAACCTATCACCACCTCTGAATGAAGTGAGCTAAAGACTCGTTATGCTCTTGCTTAATATGCAAGAATTCTTTGATTCCCGTTCTTAACAACTTATTCATATCGAAAACCTTAATGAACTCCGAAATGAGTTGTTTAAAAGAGTGTATCGAGGCCTCACGGTGATCGTAATACCAGGTGAGAGCGATGACTTCTAATGTCTTAGGGAATATTTTTGAAACAACTGCATCCCATGGGAGAAACTCTTGAATGGAAGTTGCGTAGGATTTAGATATGAGTATTTGGATTTCCTTCCCCTTTAAATTTTGGAAGATCAGTAAATGGCCTTGGGAGCATGACTGTCTGAATGGAAAAGTCTAAAAGCTCCTTTAGGTACTCAAAGTAAGTTCCCATCGCGTAGGTTTCAACCATTAAAGGTCATTGTTGGAGAGGCAAAGGTTGAATTGGCTATTGAAATGGCATGGCATAAGCATTCGTCGCGGCATATGGCATTCCTTATGGATAACTTATAAGGACCCGGATAGGTTTACGCATCTCCTTGTGGTGTCTTAAAATACTTGTACATATAAGGGGGTGTACCACTCTAATATGGGGTGAAGGCACGAAGCTAGGGAATGTTGCATTTCCTTGGTATAGCATTTGAGAACACACTTCCGCTGCTGTTGTTGGTATCCATATGTGGCATAAGGAGGCATACCCAAGGTACTTGTCCCAATTAATAAGTCTATAGGGTTTGGAGTGCCCATATAATTTGGAGGATTTTGAGCCATGGGTATTTTCCCGTAGTTCAGCAGATATTGAGGTCTTGATTGCCCTGCATATGAGTTTTGAGTATTCTAGGTGAGCTCCAGCTCTTTGACCTTATCCACTAATGCAGAGATAATGTCTCATGTTGGTGAGGCATTGTTTGTTTAGGCACCGTGGTCTTGGAGGCTCTTTGGGGAGTGTGATATCCCGCTATAAAGTGCTCATTGTGCATTGCCACCCCTCATTGGCAAGTGTTTTCATTTGTGGGAGGGGTAGTATTATTGATTTGAAGCGGGACTTCATTATGTCTTTGCAACCTGTCATAGGTGTGGTCCATGTCCTGGAAGCGTTGTTCACTCTTAACATATCGTGCTAAATATTCTTCATCCAGATGTGGGAGATGGTCTGATTGCATACTAACGGGTCCGAAAACAACACCCTAGGAGATGAACCAGCCTCCCCTATGAGATTCATATTGTTGGAACTTGACTGTTCATGGGGGTAAGTTTGCGTGAATTGATCAAGCTCCTCAATGCATACGGAGGAACCAACGTTGACCCCGTGAAGGAGAACGTTGTGAGTGTTTTTCTTTGATTCGCCCATGTCGAAAGCGAGGGGACTGTTGTTGTCCACCTGCTGGGTATCTATATATATCGTAGCGTGGAATGGGCCAACCATATTTTTCAAATCTGACATATTTGGGGGTATGAAAAATACCCACTGAATAAAGGGAAAAGAAAGTGTAATGGAAAATTGAAACGCTTAGAGACTAGCTCTTCACGTTGGGTTTGCCAATTTTGTATGACAGAAAATAAACACGTGACCTTCTTTGAACATGACCTCCCAAGGTCCATGCGGGAGACATTGGTGTGGAATGGAAATTAAAATGATAGTGATGGTGGTGCTCAAGCTAATTGGGAAATCTAATGTCTTCGACGTGCAATAGTGGAATTTGCGAATCTAGGGCAAGGAATGATCTCCTAACCTAAAGGGGTGTGATGGTAAAGTCTAAGATGATAGCTACTACTTAGAACTCTAATCGATGTCTAATTCTATCGAGATTCTATTGATTGGTTGTGGAACACGTGGAAAGTAACCTACAGGTGCCTTGTATGGGTTTCTAGACAAGGTCATGGAAGAAAAGATGAGAGGCGTAGTGAAGCTATAGGGACTATGGACGATTCTCTCAGGCTAGTCTAGAAAGTCTTAGCCTAATGGGTGCTATGTTCAACAATGAAAGTTTTGTAACGATATCTGGTGGAAGCGGTGAAGATATGAATACTAATGTTTGTAAGTTGTTGTCAATATCTAACTGATTAGCAGGCTCGTTGGGTTGTGGGACCTGTGGATCACAACCAAAGACTTGTTGAGGATGAGGCCCTCATATGGTCATGCATGTAATCAAACCCTATTACCAGGAGCAGTCCAAAAGTCATAGGCTTGATTGGCGATGATGTTTAGTGTCTCTAATTGTTCTATCTTCTCAGTGTATGTTGCAGGTGTGCGTAAAACTATTAAACGTAAACTTGAGTCAATGTCAGTTATTAACTCTGGCCCGTTGGGTTGTGGGACCAAAGGATCACAATTGTATGTCTTTTCTGTTGAGGACCGTTGATGGTCATGCAAGATAAATTGATTTGATTTTTGTAAATGAACTATCTAATCAAGGGAAATCTAATCTATTTTTTGTTGTTTTCTCAATATATCGAATAAAGCGATAAAGCAAGCTAATCTATAGAAGTAATTTTTTTATTCTTTTCTAACTTTTCAAACAATGCGTGTAACTTAATAAACAAACTAAATACAAATAATTAGCCGGATGATGTATGACAAGTAGATGTGTGATTTCAAACCTAAAACCTATTCTAACTCAATCAAAACTCTTCCAACCCTACCTTAGAAGTGAAGGACAAATCATAACCCTCATAGAGCTATTGTTCTCCACATCTTCCCAAACAATGTTAAAAATAAAACTTCCTATTGATTTGATCTACTTGTAATTATCTAACTAATCGAAATGAATTGTTTCTCTACTCTATTTGATATGTAATTAACAATTTGATAAACAAATAAAACAAATACACAAATCTAACCTAGAAGAGCAAGAGCTTTGGAAAATTTGGTAGTGTTCAATATCTTTCCCCTTAGTTCTTTCCTTTCTCTGAGTGTTCGTATGAGTCCAAGGGATTGGGAATGCAAAGAACAACAACAAGATGATGGCACTTGAGAAATGGCAGCTTGGAACCAATCTGGACGCATGCAAGTAGAAGAGAGATAGTGTAAGATATCCGAGCTTGGCTATGCAGCTTTCTAGCAAGCCTATATAAGCAACAAAACAAAACAAGATACCCAAATTTCTCTCACAGGCTTTTTCCTTGAATACAAGCATGGAATATATAGGAATGGAGGATAGGAGGTTACTTCATGCAGAAGGAAAGAAGAGGTATTTCCCACTAATTAAATCATATTTAAAATAGGAGGAGCAAGGAGAACCAAACAAACGAAGCTATTTTTAGCAAATTCGGCTCACGGATGCGTCCAAAAAGCAAACTTAAGTGAATTTTCGCATGCAAAATCAGGCATGAAGATTTTGGAAAAAGCCGGTAGAATCGCTACCCTGCACATGGCGGCGGTTTCAGGACCACCGCCGTCTGGGCAGTGGTTTACGAACCGCCGCCCAGGCGGGGCGCGGTTCTGACACTTAAAGCCAAAACAGGCACAAAAAGAAGCGGGGAGCTAGAAAAATGCATGGAAAGGTTAAATAAGGTTATCTAGGCTACAAATATACACTGCAAATGGGTTTTGGAGCTCGAACACCTTCTTGAAAGGACTTTGAATCATCATTGGGGATTTTTGTAACCATTTTCCCAACAATGCAACACGTATATTCGTGAGTTAGTTCAATAACTCTACTACACGAACTATATACCAACAATCTATATGTGATATTATATTGTTATTTCTAATAATACAATATTAACAATCTTATTGTATTAACCATACGTGTTAATCAAATAATTGATTACTATTTACCTTCGGTAAAATACCAAACTTACTATTTACCATACGGTAAATCACCCACGAATCAGCATCATTCACCTTGCCATATTTTCTTGGGACTTACAAGTTGCTTCCTACGTCCCAACTTGATCTTGTCACCACCACTAATATGAGTCACGAGAAAAAACATAAAGAAGGCCAAGATTGAATGCAAAATTCTTAAAAGGAGCCAACTTGGTTGACAGAAAAGTGTTGTAAAGAGCACGTAGAGGAACTTTGAGCTGAAGTCATAGAGATAGAAAATAAATAAGCGTAAACCAAAATCCAAACTCAACTATTAGTCAAGCTTGAGGTAAGGCTAAAGGATTTTCATTATTAATTATCTTAATTCTCCTACCTTTCTTGATGTCATAGTTATGTCACCTATCCACGGTGTCATTTTCTCTACAATTCTTACTATATTTATAATTGTCTATACGGTCCCTCCCTGTTTGGATTCACCTTCCTTCTCTTCCCTTAGAGTTCTAGGAGCTCGAAGTCTTCTTGGGGATCGCAAGATCTATGGGAGCGCTGGTTATGGTCGACCCTGCAACTAAACTCAGATCTAGGTTGGCATCTTCTCGCCTATGCATCAATGTCCCCGTGAGCTCCAAATTTCCTCAAACAATTTTTCTAGATTTCTCAATCGACAAATGGGAACAAAATATTGAAATCAAGAGCTCGACGATCATATATGAAAAATGTCATGTTGTTGGTTATGAATCGTTGACCTGCTCTCTAGATTGCATCTCGGTTGGAGAATGATCTGAGCTTGGGCCATCCGTTGTATGACGTGTCGGGAGTGGAGGAATCCATCGACGCAGGAGCTAAAGAGGAGGAATGCATTTTTGTCTCCCAATTTGTGACGCCTACGATTCTGGAGCTTGGTTATGTGGAGACTGGGGAGCGGTGCATCGTTGGCCTGTACACCAACGATTCCAAGTTGGGTGGGAGGTTATCATAAATTCAAATTTTGAACATTCTATTAATGAGGCAGGTGGTCTCGTGTCCACATGTATCTCATCTGCTATGTTCCTTTCTCAAACTAATGATAACGGTGTGGACAATGGACTTCGAAGGTTGGAGGTTTTCCTCATGAGGAACGTTGTCGAGTCTCACGGTAAGGAGATGGTGCGGTTGACAGGGGTGGTTGGACTATGGTACAATCCAAGAAAGTTGGGTGGAGCAATTGTGTGATGCGGAGTCATTTCCGAGCGGCTTCCACTTTTGTTTCTTGAAGTTTAGTTCTCTCTTTATCTTGTGTCAAGTAGATGAGGTGCGGGTTTGCAATTTCACAAGATTCATTACAGTGCTTTTTCACAGGCGGGTTTGCAATTTCACAGGATTTATTACAGTGCTGAGGATTTCGGGTTTGCAATTTCGCAGGATTTATTACAGTGCTGAGGATTTCGGGTTTGCAATTTCACAGGTATTTATTACTCTGTTCTCATCAATTTGCTTATGGCTATTCTTTGTGCAATTACGTCTAATTCCCAGTAGTACCTGCTATTCCACCCTCCAACCGCTCAATGGAAACAATTCCAGAATGAAACATGATTTCTTGGTAGTGAGTGTTGGATGTTTCTCCTTCAGTTTTACTTGCAGAAATTTTATTGAATGGTTTACTCGTAGACATTCTAGGGTTTAACATTATTATTTACATTGTGCAAAGCATAAGTTTGTCAATACCATGCGTTTTGATCTCGCTTTATGCAATATAAACTCTAATCATGGGTGGAGAATGATTATGGTCCTGGAGAACGCTTATGGTCCCCTTAAGTATACTCTGTTCTTAAGATCTTGTGAATATATTAAAATTGGAGGGACCTAGCGATTTATAAACCAAACATTTAGAAATTACCGTTAGGGAATCAAGCACACACACCCGCCGACTAGAATGTTCACTCTTCTCTTGGATTTCTTTGGATGTTTCCTCGCCATGGTTTCATGGCTCCAAAAGCAAACAATTTGTCCACGATTTTGTTTGACCGTCTTTTGCATTGTAATCTTCTTCATTATGCGTATCCTCTCTGTTTGTGTCTTAGACTGTCCACTCTCTTCATCACAATTTTCTCTCCCAGTTATGTTGTCATTATCATTGTAGCAGCTTTTGCTTTTGTCCATTGATAATTTGGTCAACTTCAACCTCATTTTCATAACCTATATCTACGAAAAGAAAATAATAAAATATATGTGCAAATAGCAAATTTCATCATCACCTAAAAAGAATGCACCCTCTCAAATCCCTCAACACAACTTTGAGAGAAGTTATGCAGATAAAATTTGACCAAAGTTTCTTAATACCTTATATGTCTTGTTTGTTGGCCCAAGTTTAACACCAAAACGGTCCAGATATCCTGTCCATGCTTACTTTCTGTCTTTGTTGAATATACCCGAGAATCCTTCATTATGTACCGGTGGATTTCAAATCAATTATTATTATAATGCATCATACAAAGAGTATTAAGAAAGCTACTCTTACCCAAAGTCTTTTTGCTTGCTTTTGCCAATAATTAGCTTTGTGGCCTTATACAAGCTTGCTTTCTGCACAATACCTTTCTTCTTACTTTGCAGAACCATGAGAAACCTTGACTTGAAGGTCCACCTAAACTCAATAAAATAAACAAATATCAGTCCGGATCTTGTTTGATAAGAAATGCAAGAGATATCAATATGAAAATGTCTAAGATTAATTACTTGTTTCTTAAAGCCTTAAGAATGAATCCAGGCATATATCACACTCTTTATTGTTCTATGGGGATAATGCCTTGTGAGGGTAGCAAATGTGAGCGAGATGGTATTATTGCTGCATCCGAATGTCTTCCCGCAACGCTGCAAGGATCATCCAGACCATCATTTGGTAGTGCACCTCGACTAGCATTTGTTTTATAGAATTGAGTTCGATCTCCGGCACCAGTTCCTACACCCAATGATGAATGAACCATTAAAACAAGAATTTGTCCGATTTTGTTTGACCATCTTTTGCATTGTAATCTTCTTCATTATGCGTATCCTCTATTTGTGTCTTAGATTGTCCACTCTCTTCATCACAATTTTCTCTCCCGGTTATGTTGTCATTATCATTGTAGCAGTTTGCTTTTGTCCATTGACAATTTGGTCAACTTCAACCTCATTTTTCATAACCTATACCTACGAAAAGAAAATAATAAAATATATGTGCAAATAGCAAATTTCATCAACACCTAAAAAGAATGCACCCTCTCAAATCCCTCAACACAACTTTGAGAGAAGTTATGCAGATAAAATTTGACCAAAGTTTCTTAATACCTTATATGTCTTGTTTGTTGGCCCAAGTTTAACACCAAAACGGTCCAGATATCCTGTCCATGCTTACTTTCTGTCTTTGTTGAATATACCTGAGAAGCCTTCATTATGTTCCCGGTGGATTTCAAATCAATTATTATTATAATGCATCATACAAGGAGTATTAAGAAAGCTACTCTTACCCAAAGTCTTTTTGCTTGCTTTTGCCAATAATCAGCTTTGTGGCCTTATACAAGCTTGCTTCTGCTGTCAATACCTTTCTTACTGCAGAACCATGAGAAACCTTGACTTGAAGGTCCACCTAAACTCAATAAAATAAACAAATATCAGGTCCCGGATCTTGTTTGATAAGAAATGCAAGAGATATCAATATGAAAAATGTCTAAGATTAATTACTTGTTTCTTAAAGCCTTAAGAATGAATCCAGGCATATATCACACTCTTTATTGTTCTATGGGGATAATGCCCGCCTTGTAAACAGTAGCAAATGTGAGTAGATGGTATTATTGCTGCATCTGAATGTCTTCTGCAACGCTCTGCAAGGATCATCCAGACCATCATTTGGTAGTGCACCTCTGACTAGTTGTTTTATAGAATTCAGAGTTCTGATCCTGGCACCAGTTCCTGCACCCAATGATGAATGAACCATTACAATACAATTCAACCCATAGAGGTAACCAACTTTATTTTTGTATATATGTTTACATGCGAGAAAAAAAAATCCTTACTATCAGCGCAAAACATCTACCCACAATGACAATTGATTGTTCTCAGCACCATGTTTATGTTACCTTGGAGAGATTGTGTCCCAACTTTCTCAAATATGACTGTTCCATTATCAACGACCTCTGAGCATACAGAACAGGTACATGGTAAGTTCTTGGCACAATAGGTGGCAAGTGACTTTGAGGACCTGAGACTGGTACTACTTTCATTGCATGAGTCAAGAGTATAGTATCACATCCAAGGTCGAACATTCTGCATGTATAGTGGATCTTCTTAGCCGTGCTCACCGACTGGATGAGGCATCAGAAAACTATGTATTATTCTGGAAACTATGTACTTTTGTCAAATGTATATGCCGAACGTGGCAGATGGGTTGAAGCTAGGAAGCTAAGAGTGATGCTATTATTTTTTAGTTAGTACTTCTCAGTAGTTTTGGATCTAACTACTAGATCCATCTTTATGGGAACGAGGTTGAAGGCAACGCTCGAAATCGTTGTTATTTTGTTTGAACTGGTCATCATCTTTGTAAAATAGTGGTTATTTTGTTCAAGATGATGACGATCTTTGGTGAAAGAGTTGTTGTTAGGTTCAAATTTTGATGATTCGGTGAAATAGAGGTTTTTAATTTGTTTGTTTGCTGCCAAAATGATGATTATGCTGGCCAAGTGGTGGTTATTCTGTTTAAAATGGTGGCTATTGGCAAGATAGTGGTTATGTTCAAATTGATGATTATGCCGGCAAATCTCTTGTTATTTTGGTGAAATAGCGGTGGTTGTGGTGAAATAACGGTAACTTTGGTCTAGCATAATGGTTAAGTTTGGTAAAATAATGAGCTTATTTTGTTGAAATAGTGCATTTTTAGTCAAACTGAATATTCTTATTTGGTGAAATAGTGGTTATTCGGCAAGATAGTGTTCTTCTTTTATTGAATTTTAAATAACTATGATTATGAATAATGGTAGTTTTGGTTAAAATGATAGTTACCTAGATGAAATATAGATGTGATTTTGGTGAAACATTGGTGATTTTTGCCATTACGATGATTATGCTAGCAAAATAGTTGTAATTAGTATTGTGAAATAATGACAATTTTGATGAAATAGTGATTATCATGTTGAAAAAAAAGTATTTTAGTTGACATCTTCTGATTTTGTTTTGGTTAAATAGTGGCCATCTTGGTTTGAATGATGATTTCTTTGATGAAGCATTGTTTATTCTGCTCAAAATGATGATTCTCATTGATAAAATCATGGTTGGTTATGCAATTTCGCAGGATTTATTACAAAGGTGCTCGGGATTTCGGGTTTGCAATTTCACAGGTATTTATTACTCTGTTCTCATCAATTTGCTTATGGCTATTCTTTGTGTAATTACGTCTAATTCCCAAGTACCTCGCTATTCCACCCTACAACCGCTCAATGGAAACAATTCCAGAATGAAACATGATTTCTTGGTAGTGAGTGTTGGATGTTTCTCCTTCGGTTTTACTTGCAGAAATTTTATTGAATGGTTTACTCGTAGACATTCTAGGGTTTAACATTATTATTTAAATTGTGCAAAGCATAAGTTTGTCAATACCATGCGTTTTGATCTGCTTTATGCAATATAAACTCTAATCATGGGTCAGAGAATGATTATGGTCCCTGGAGAACGCTTATGGTCCCTGGAAGTATACTCTGTTGTCTTAGGATGCTGACGAATATATTAAAAATTGGAGGGACCTAGCGATTTATAAACCAAACATTTAGAAATTACCGTTAGGGAATCAAGCACACCTGCTGACTAGAATGTTCACTCTTCTCTTGGATTTGCGATGGATGTTTCCTGCCATGGTTTCATGGCTCCAGAAACAGCAATTTGTCCTGATTTTGTTTGACCGTCTTTTGCATTGTAATCTTCTTCATTATGCGTATCCTCTGTTTGTGTCTTAGACTGTCCACTCTCTTCATCACAATTTTCTCTCCCAGTTATGTTGTCATTATCATTGTAGCAGTTTGCTTTTGTCCATTGATAATTTGGTCAACTTCAACCTCATTTTTCATAACCTATACCTACGAAAAGAAAATAATAAAATATATGTGCAAATAGCAAATTTCATCAGCACCTAAAAAGAATGCACCCTCTCAAATCCCTCAACACAACTTTGAGAGAAGTTATGCAGATAAAATTTGACCAAAGTTTCTTAATACCTTATATGTCTTGTTTGTTGGCCCAAGTTTAACACCAAAACGGTCCAGATATCCACGTCCATGCTTACTTTACTGTCTTTGTTGAATATACCCGATAATCCTTCATTATGTTCCCGGTGGATTTCAAATCAATTATTATTATAATGCATCATACAAAGAGTATTAAGAAAGCTACTCTTACCCAAAGGCTTTTTGCTTGCTTTTGCCAATAATCAGCTTTGTGGCCTTATACAAGCTTGCTTCTGCTGTCAATACCTTTCTTACTGCAGAACCATGAGAAACCTTGACTTGAAGGTCCACCTAAACTCAATAAAATAAACAAATATCAAGTCCCGGATCTTGTTTGATAAGAAATGCAAGAGATATCAATATGAAAAATGTCTAAGATTAATTACTTGTTTCTTAAAGCCTTAAGAATGAATCCAGGCATATATCACACTCTTTATTGTTCTCTTCATGTAGACATGTGAAAAAGGATTATGAAAATCAAAGTTGTGAACCAATACGAAAAGGTAATGATACTTGTTAAATAGTAAACTTAGCGAAACCGGGTGACATACGGTTACATTTGAGTAAGAAAAGAATAGTTCAATACCCAAGTTTAAATAAACCATTTAAAACAGTCTCATACTTCTAAATGAGAAAAATAAAACAAAGTGTCCCGATGTTACAAATTGAGAATGAAACATGATTTCTTTTGTATCATTTTCTTCATTAGATTATCCTCTTTGTATTCTTAAACATATTTTCGACTCTACTATGAGCCCTACAGTTGTTTTTTCAATAATACCAAACTTTCATTACCTAGATTACAGGGAGCCTGGTCTATTCTCCATACCTGAAAAGAAAATTATCATCAATTTATTGATAGATTTAGTGAGTGTTGAAGAATACATCAATTTCACATCTTTCGTTTATTACTAGGTTACTGATTGATGCTGCTATATGATAAAAATGCCTTAATCAGAATAAAATTAGACATTATTTTTTGTCGCTTTATTTCAAATAAACCCACTTATAGGCCTATGGTTCTTTTCATTACCGCCCAAGTTTCATTGATGGGACATAATGAGCCTGGTTCATTCTCATACAGACTGGAGCATATTAAGCTATTCCACCCTCCAACCGCAAGTGTATATACCCCACCAGAGAATGTTATCACAGTTGAGGATAAGTAGTAGAAGTTGGTTCAGTCTAATTTTAAAAAGATCTAAAATAAGTTGGAGGCCTAATTACCCAAAAAGATCTAAAATAAGCCTGGTCCTGTTCTATACCCACCAAGAGAGTTAGCTTGACTAGCTAGGTATCGCTTAGCTTACCCACAATGACCTTTACTTCTTCTGATCAGAACCAGTACAACAATAGGGTTAGATTTAAAAGGTACTCTTGGATTAAAATAAACAAATAATGGATCTTAAAAGAAAATTCATGGCATTCTATACCAAGTTACAACTCAATGGAAACATTTCCTTTGTCAGAATGAAACATGATTTCTTTTGTATCATTTTCCTATTAGATTAAACATATTTATACGACTCTACTATGAGCCCTACAGTTGTTTTCAATAATACCAAACTTTCATTACCTAGATTACAGGGAGCCTGGTCTATTCTCCAGCTGTTGTAAAAATTATCATCAATTTATTGATAGATTGGTAGTGAGTGTTGAAGAATACATCAATTCACATCTTTCGTTTATTGCTAGGTTACTGATTGATGCTGCTATATGATAAAAATGCCTTAATCAGAATAAAATTAGGCATTATTTTTTCGCTTTATTTCAAAAAATCCTTACTATAGGCAAAACATCTACCCACTTATAGGCCTATGGTTCTTTTCATTACCGCCCAAGTTTCATTGAGCTGGGACATAATGAGCCTGGTTCATTCTCCAGCAGCTGTGATAATGACCATCAATTCATGGATCAGTTGGTTGTGCACGTTAAAGAATACATTAAATTGCATCCCTGGTTTATTGCTAGCACAACTAAGGTGCCATGTGATGACAACACATGAGGAATGAAACCGTGATTCTTTTATGTCATTTTCTATTAGATTAAACCCACATATATCACTCTTCTATGAGCCCTTTGGTTGTTTTCATTAATACCCAAAATTCATTGACCTAGAGCATATTGAGCCTGGTTTATTTCCTGCAGGCTGCATCAATCCTCTTCAAAATGTGGATACATTGGCTGCATCAAATAATACAACAAATCCCATCATTGGTTATTAGTAGGTTCTCGACTAATGCTTTTGGATCTAAACTAATCCTCTTTATGGAACGAATTGAGGTCATTTTTGGATCCGTTGTTATTTTGTTTGAATCTTGTCATCATTTGATCCAAATTACACTAAAACCACATGTTCAAGAAATGTAAATGGTTGATTTCAATAAAGATGTATATCAAGTCCAACAATTGAACTGATGCTTGGTAGGGCAGACACTCTTGTTGGGTATAGAATGAAAACCTGGATACCTCTGGACCCATTTTAATAGCAGCCGAAACCCACTTTTACTATAAGATCTATGGTTTTTCTTGTTGATGAAATATATCAAGTCTCTTGTTAGCTTGGTGATACCTAAGCAGTGGTTGGATGAAATCTTAACTTTGGTATAAAATGGTTCTTTTGGAACCATATTTTTTATTACATTAAACAGATCACCATCAGGATATAATCGAACCAGGACCGCTTTTCCCTTTTATCTACATAGAAATCTTCATCCCTATTTCTTATGATACCCCTAATCACAATTATGTATGGAACCATTTTCACATTTCCGTATAAGGTAGAACAAGTATCATATATTATTTGGGAATAATCTAAACCAAAGAGGGTTTTTTTAGCGTGATTTTAAAAATGGAATAGAATCAAAACCTATCGTCCTCCCTACAATATCAATGTTCCTCATATATATATTTTTTAACAAAATGTCTTTAAAAATAAAGTAAAACCAAGCCTTATCATACAAAATCGATACCTGAAATTGCCTTGTCAGGCACCCTGGTTTGGTGTTTTGGTGTGGACTTACATTTACAAGATAATTGATCTGAGTTCTGAGTCCTGCCACATCAATATATATATATATATATATATATATATATATATATATATATATATATATATCCAGCAATATCCTTTCAAACAGACCACATTTCAAGAAATATCCACATCAATTAAATCATAGAAAATTGTTTGAGTCATTATAATTAATGACTATATGCTATTTTGATCTGTTAAAGAAAATTTGCATCTTATTTTTGAAACACCTGGTACCTGTGATTTTTGTTAGGATGATTGCCGGTGAAAGAGGTTATTTGGTGAAATAGTGGGAATCTTTATCAAAATATTAAACCTCTATATGGTGATTATTATGGTAAAATAATTGAGGGCCTGACACTATGTTATCTAAGTTTTCAAAATATTAAACCTCTCTAAACTTTCATAAACTTTTTATTCAAAATATATCATCCTTGCTCATATACTTCCAAATTTTTGTTCATGTGGTTTTTCCATTCAAAAGGTGGTTTTACTCATGATTTCTATGCATGGTTTTGTGAAAGAATTTGTCGTTTTGACTTATATTTTTTGTTTGGCTTCTTAGTTTCCCGTGCATTATTATCATGGATTTTTCCAATGGCCACTACAAACTAAATACACACATGTTTTTATAGAAACGTGATAGGGAGAAAAGAGAGGTCGCCAAGTGTTTGACAAAATGCCTTGAATTGTCTGGTTATGTAGAAAGTTTGCATTTTGTTTGGATGCCAATGTGTTCTATTAGATTACAATCATCATGCTTTGTGAGGAGAATATGTGCTTGTTTTTGTATTTTGTGACTATTTAGTTCCATGGGTTGTGATGCTATTAGATGTGAATATTATAATCCTGGGTTACCCTTTTCTTTAATTCCATCAAAAAATTTTTTAGACTCTTTGTTTATTACTAATTGTCTTAGGATTCCAGAAATTACTAATAAAATGTTAATTATTTCTAATTTCATGCTTCAAATAAAGTCTAAGTTAAGTTTTCTTTTGTTCTGGGTTTAGCATGAGAAATGGAAGGCTATTCAGTATAAGATTTGATTTCATTTAAGATTGGGATCCATAAGACCATCTGTTGGACCCAAATTTTGCCATTTAACAACACCCATCTTGTCTTGTAAGATTTTGAGAACCTGAAACAGAGTAATTCCATGGCATGTGACCTCAGCAAAGAATTCTCCTCTTCCAGCTTCATTTACTTGTGGGAAACAATGTTGAATTATGTGAGAATATTATTTTTGGATTTTGTCATTTTTCACAAATCTGACTACTTTCTCATCACATCTTGATTTTCCATCTTCTCTTTCTTATCTAGCCTCGACCCTAATTTTCTCACATGACAACAAAACAATGCAAATAACCCAAACTCTTCTCGCATCCTCTCATCAATGATTTGATGTGGGTCTTCCTCGGAGCCTGAATTTTGAAGCTGCATCACATGACCACAAGAAGAATTTGTGGAATTTGTGCAGGCATTCATGCCCATCATTGAATTAGGCATAATAAAAATTGATGGAGGAACCATGGTATTAACTAGCTGCAAAAAATTAGCAGTAATTACATCAAACTAAAATCCACAAACCCAAAAAGGAAAATAGAAAGAAAGAGATGGTTAAGGAGCTAAATACCTGATTAAGCCTTATTAGTTAACAAATTGTTATGAATTAACAAAACCTGTCTCTATCAGCTCAGATTGACAGGATCTATGTATAACCTACCCCTTATTCAGCACATGTTGGACGAGGAAACTTAATCATAGATTCCAACATTTATCACTTGATTTACCCTATTTCCTCTATGTATTTTGTATTTGTAAATCATAATTTTTGTGCCAAGAATATTGTTTCAACTGGAATCTCCATACCAATATCTCCACAAGCAACCATGAATGCATCCGACTCCTTCAAAAAAGGGGCGATCGGGCTAAAACTATAAACCCACATAAAAAATAATACAAATCAAATCGAGACTCGAGATCTAAAGTGGCCCAGAGAAAGTGTTCGAAAAACCATTTAAACATGATCGAAGAATTGAAAAAATCTATTATGGAGACAGAGCCAGATTTAAAACCATCAATCCAAACAAGCAAGGCTCAGTTGGGCTGAAGGAAAGCACCATAAAATCCAATTTCAATTGAGAGAACAGAGGAAAACTATGGCCTGATTCAGGATTTACAGAGTGCAATACTGAGGCCTAAAACAATAATAAAAAATACAGTTTACTATTTTCTTATGTATGGCCTCTACTAATATACAGTTTTTAATAACTCTTTATAATCTTTTTGGTTTTGTTGTATTATATTTGAGATTGAAATTAAAAATATAGAATAATCTTAATGGATGAGTGCCTCCTTTTGAATTCGCAGATACATTTAGTTTTAATAACTTCCTATTTCGTTTATTTGCAGGATATTTGTGCTTCTCTTTCTCTGACGGTAAAGAAAAGAGTGTTGTCTCTAGACGAACTTCAGGTGGGTTTCAATACTGATTGAAGTTTTTATTCAGTTGATCTCTTTATTGCATGCTATGGACTAAGGAATTATTGTAGAGAGTTTTGATGTTATTTTGTTTGGATTGTTCCATTTATATTTCAAATTGGCTCCAATCTTTTTCCCGAAGTGACATGTGGGGGCACGTGCCTTCGTCAATGACAGGATTCGTTATGTGCCGAGGGGCTCATTCCCCAATGAGGCCATTTCGAAGCGTCCCAAGTTGGACATTAGACTGATCAGCGACAAGGCTTTTAAAGCTGCCCGTCATACCTAAGAACATCTTGGTGGACTAACATACTTATTGTCTCTCTCCAGTTTAATATGATGCAGACTAGAAACACAATTCCCCTCCCCACAACGGGATTGACATTAACTACGCCTCGCTTGCAGAGGGAGGAAGATTTTAAGCGTATTCAATGTGTTGTTAATGTTTTGCATTGCAGGCAACCGAAACCACCTAAAACAGTGATAGCCGAAATGATCAGAGATCGCCTCCACCTGATGCCAACATCCCCAATTTTTCTCTCCAAAATCCGAACAATTGGAGATCATTCACGAGGCTTCTGTTTGATTTATGATTCTAACGAAGATGCACTGAAATATGAACCACCCCACAAATTGAGGAGAATGGGAATACCAATTGAGGCATCTGTAAATGGACAAAAATACAAGAAACGTGCTAAGAAAATTGCACAAGCAAAAAGCAAGAAATTTGATTTAAAGAAATAACTTGTAGTGGTTAGTTTATAAGTGTTAGTTTATAAGTGTTTTTGAAACAAATTGTAACTCGTACCAAATAATTCCATGTATGCATTGTGGCAATATACATCGGACATAGAATCAAACTTTTTAAACACATGTTCAGTTTATGTAATCCAACAACTATGGCTTTCGAATTTCTTTAACATTGTATCTCCATATAAATACCTATAGTTTTCTTACGTCAAGTGTACGTATTGTTCTTATTGTCTTCCATTCTATTTGCTTAACATAATAATCTGTAATTCGTTTCAACCATGCAAATTTTAGTTCTTTTCAACCAAAGCTTTGTGTGTTATATAACTTTTTTGCATATTGAATTGTTAAAGGATTAGACTTCGTGTTTTCATTTTTAGCACATATAAAATAATAAGGAAGGCAACTTTAAAGGTTCTCATTCTTTACAAATGCATGCTTTCCTGAACACATCCTTCATTATCATGATTGTCTGCCCTACAAGTTTACATTGTCCACCATATATTTGCAGAATTCCCACTATCGCGAGCATCTTTTAGTTGCCATGGAAATAACTTTGACACACGAAGGCATTACTCAATTGATTGAGGGCGGTTCCAATGTTGACCCCACATTTCAGATACTCCACTTGTCCTCCCTAAGGTCCATTCTCAACACTGGTGCCCAACATCGTGTTGACCTTTCAGATGGGATACATTTTCAGACAACACTTCTACCCTCCAAATTTGCAAGTCGTGTAACCGACAAATCAATACAAGAAGGCTCCATTGTGTGCTTACACAAATCCCTCGTTAGAATGATCAAAAGTGAACTGTAAGCTTCATCTCCTGCTCAATTACCAATGTACATAAACTTCCTATATTAATTATAATTTCTTTCTGTTTGTTTTTTCGATCCGTTGTTCAGTTCTAATTCTATCCCGATTTCCTTTTCCATTGCAGGACTGTTCTTATCATTGAAATGGTTGTTCTTGTCGAAACACATTTGGTAATCGGTACTCCAATCCGACTACCAAAAAATGCTCTCGAACACATTCAGTTGCCGCAAACAGATGCAACTGCAAATCGGGTTAACAAATATTTTGCGAGAACACCAACTAAAATAAGTGCTTTGAATACATCTATGCGCATGTGGTCCGTAGAGGGCCGTGCCCTAGCAAAAACAACCCTTCGCCAATATCACAATGCAAGGGGAAATGGATCCGTGTTTGGGTTTGATTTTGTTGATCAAGAAGGAGGGGAAATCCACATCACTTGTTTCAATGAGGCCATGGAAGCATTCTATGAGCAGATTGAGAATGGAAAGCTATATACAATTTCCAATGGGAGGATTGCGAGTATTGCTGATGCAAAGCTATGTTACAACCATTTGAACAATGCTTTGGAGATTTTCCTGCAACCTTCCTCAACCATATCTCCACTCATAGCAAATGAAGATACAATACCTTCCCATAACTTTCACTTCACCAAAATCAAGGAATTACCTACAAGCACTGAAGGTTCTACAGTTGATTTGATTGGCATTGTTGTTACGATGTCACCATGCTCAACAATTCGTCGGTATGACAAGTCTGAAACAAAGAGAAGAACACTACAATTAAAGGACATGTCGGGTTTCAGTGTAAGTGTCACATTATGGGGACAACACTTAGATGATATAAGCAACGAACTTGAAGACATGCTTTCTATACCGCCTCTTCCGGTCCTCGCCTTGAAAGCTGCTCGCGTCTCCAGTTTCAATGGAAGCTCAGTGGACACTATTTCAAGAACCAAATGTTACGTCAACCCTCAAATTTCAGAAACAAATACACTTCATGGCTGGGTTGATTCTGATGACTACTTGCTTCCGGCGCCCTCTATCACAAGCCAATTTCTGGGCCCTCCAAAAAGCCTAACCTCTGTAACGACGATTTTGGAGGTACTAAATATGGGGAACACTGAGAGAAATGAATGGGCCATGGTTACTGCAGAAATCATGAATATCAACATGGACAACTTTTTTACAAGGCATGTCCTCTTCAAAAAGGTGAAAAACAATGCAGGAAAAAGGTGAGAGAGAATGGTAATGGTTCATGGTTATGTTCGAGTTGCAACAGACAAGTTCAAAACTACGATTATAGATATGCACTCAGAATCGATCTAAAGGACCCAACAGGAGAACTTCAATCAGTTACTGCTTTTGATGAGACAATGAGTTAATCATGGGTGTTGCAGCTAGCGACCTCCATATATTGTCTATAGACGAAGATGCGACTAGTGAAATTATAAGTAATGTCATCGGCAATGAATACTGCTTCACACTTTCACTGAAAAAAGAGACATATTGCGGAAACAACAGATTGAAATGTGTCATCCTCAGTTCAAAGAAAGCGGAAAACACTGCAACTCCTCCATAACCTTTACGCAAGGATTTCCAACCCACCCGTCCCTTCAAACATTACACCCTCGCTCATCCCATTCTATACTTTGAACTATCACTGCTATGTTCCTTATTTCATATCTATGTTTCGCTTTTTTCCCTGCTTCAAAAGAAAACTGTTGAATTCCCTTATACACTGACATACTATTGTCTCCTTCTATTATGTGGATTGTTAGTACTTTTAAGAAAATAAATATACAAAATGCAATTTTGTTATGTACGTATTTACATCCTTCTGTAGTATGTGAACACATTGTATGTTTCTATATATGTAATACTCTTTTCCTTAATAAAAAAAGTAGTTTCTCAAAACTCAAATTGTTACATCTTGTGCGTATTTCCCATTGGAACTCCACATGAATTACAATTGAATTTAGTTTTACATTTTCACTTATTTCAGCATTTGTTTGTCATCAAACTATGTATCGTTCCTGGCTAACCCAAAATGATCTTTATCCAACAGGTGGTACTCCATAATCCTGTGACTTCGCAATCATGTCGACTCCTGCAAAACGAGCCCAACGAAGAGAGAATTACGCAAAAAATAAAGTACACATAACTGCTGAGCAACGACGTCGTAAATTAGAGCATAGAACAACGAAAATCTCAAATATCTTTCAACTTACAACGACCAACAACCCACGATCCCCCGACATTCCAATCTTGCCATCAAATACAACTACTGAAGAATTGCCAACCAACATTCCGCATGTAACTTCCATGGAAGAAAACTTTCAAGAGCATACCACTTCCTTCCGTACGAACCCATCTTTGCTAACAACTGTCACTTTCCCCCAAATGTCTGGGATGCCACATGAAACTGTCTCAAGTACTGACCTCTCTTCAGTTCATCACACTAATACAACCAGTTTATCCTCTCCTTTAGACTACTTTCCACCTTGCAATCCACAAAGGACTGAAACAGAACACCCCACCCCTTCCAATACACAGACAATTCCCATATCCCCACCCTCTTCGCTGAATTTAGAAGCCCAACATCGGTTTCGCAAAAGAATAGATTTGTTGGCGAACATACAAACTTGCTCAATCTGTTTGGAAAATTACCCTGGAATTAAAACAATTTCCTTTGAAGGCTTTCCATCCTGTAACAGATGCAAAACTGAAAAACAAGGCCACCGCTTCTCTTCATGGAACAACATGGACCCTGGAAATCAGGCTACCATTCTTGCGTCTTTAACCCAAATCGAGGAGATGCTTATCGCACGAGTTAATCCATTCCTGCAAGTCACCCAAGTACGTGGCGGGCAATACAAATACTCAGGACACACCATAAGCTTCCCGCAAAACATTACTTCAATAGCAAAGACCCTACCCCACCGCCTTGGAGATTTGGACATAATTCTCATACAAAGGGAAGGATCTAATTTAAAAAATTATGATTTCTACGTTAGTAGATCTCGTGTTTGGGCAGCCTTGCAATATAAAATCCAACACGATCCCTATTACAAAGATGTCTTAATTGACGATGACGCCCTTTCCTCTCTACCATCAGAGTCGTCAAATGTTTCCTCCTCTCTTAACACAACCGCATTGGAACTGCCCCAAATGCAAAGTGCCTCTACAACTCATGGTAATGATGCTCCCACTCACTTTGATGAAACATATGAACACTCATCGTCTTTCGTGCCAACACCTCACAATACAGGAACAAAAGAAGAGGAAATCGAACAGTTCCTGCTCAACCACGATGGTAACACTCCATTTACCATGCCATGGCCAGAGCTTGGCCTCTCGCCAATAAATGAATACAATACGGAGGGCCTGTTCTCAATGGCTTTCCCAACTTTATTTCCGACAGGAAAAGCAATGTGGCAACAACCCCGCATAAAAGAAGTTCCAATGCATGAATACGCACTTCATTTGATGCGTTACCATGATGGGCGCTTCGGTTCCCACCCAAGATTTCGTTACTTCCTTCTAAACCTCATAATGCGACACAGAAGCCAGTCCACAGCAGCAGTCTTTATGAAACAAAACCTCGAATCTGGAATCCCTCCGACAATTAGAGACCTACGAAGACAACTACTGGAATGCCCCAAAGACAACCTCCCAGACAACTTAATGCGGTTTGGATCGAGCCTTCGAGGGACCCGTTCATTCTGGGCAAAAAGTAGAAGCGAGCTTTCAGATATGGTGGAACAATTGGGAACACCAACCTTATTCTTTACTCTAAGTGCCGCAGACACTAAATGGCCAGATCTCCACAATATTATGTATGGGTGAATGCCCAATTGATCCTCGAGCCGCACAACGTTGGAGAACACTTAACATTGTCTCTAACCCTCATCGAGTATCAACATACCTACATCATGATTCACAATATTTCGTGAAGAAATATTGCAAAAGGAACTTGGAGCAGTAGACTTTTGGTACAGGTAATCAAATCTACTTATTTCAAAGTTATTTCCAAACTACATAGCTAATATTTATGATCCCTTGTCTCGCAGGTATGAATGGCAACATAGAGGCTCCGCACATGTCCACGGTTTATTGTGGCTCGAGAATGCACCCAAAGTTGACGAAATGGATTGGGAGGATACAACAGTTATTGAGGCCACAAAACAATACTTTGATAAGTTCGTGTCTGCCTGGAACCCTCGACCGGCATGCAACCGCTTGGATTTTGTTCGCAGGTCACTCCTAGATGACCCTTGCTTGCTAGATACAACAAAAATTCTATCCTCCTCCCCAAATTCAGACCTTGAAGAACTGCTTAATCGAGTTCAGCGCCACACTAAATGTTCAGAACAGACATGCCTACGTAGAAAGCAATCACAGCTCCAGTGCAGATACAATGCCCCCTGGCCCACGCAACCTACTTCTTCCTTGCACATTGAAAGTGATGGGAAAATTAAGTACCTCCCTTCCAGAAATGATGACAGATTGAACATCCACAATCGAACTATGATATACATATGGAGAGCAAATGTCGATTGCCAACCGGTACTTTCCCGCCATGTCGTTCTTAAGTATATTGCAAAATATGCTTCAAAAGCCGAGCAACGCTCAGAAACATATCACCAAATGTTATCCAGATTTTCAAGAGACGCAGATGCAGATTCTCCAGCACATATCGCGATCCGTAAAATGCTCACAGAAAGCGTTGTCGAACATGACATAAGCGCACAAGAAACATGCCACATGTTGCAAAAAATGCCACTTGTTATGTGCAGTCGTCCATTTGTATCATTAAATGTTGGGAAAAAAATTCTGAGACGTGTCGTTGAAAGTGACGCTGATGCAGAACAAACATCCGCTTTCTTGGATGCATATAAAGTTCGTCCAACAATCATGGAACACCTACCACTTATTCAAGTTGCTCGAGATTGGAGCTACAACAAGAATCGTAAAGGTGATAAATGGAAAAAGCGAACGATACACGCAATTGTTCGGGTCCACCCGAGATTTGTGGATGTCCCAGCTCAGGATTCAACGTCATATGACCTTTTCTGTTGGTCAGAACTCCTTTTATACAAGCCTTTCAGAAATATTGCATCAGAATTTGGAGCAACCCCACATGACATCAACGGCACTTGGGACATGTTCAAGCACAACTACAGACCGTGGCATGTTTTACGCACAACCGCAGACACAGGACCTGTTACGGATGTTAGTTCAGACTCTGAGCCCGAATGCAGTATTCAACATGAACCATTGCAAGAATGGCAGGTCTTTGCACAACTTCACCGGGAAACAACACGGGTCTAGACAGTCTTGACATGTTGGGGAAACGAGATTTGACGTACAACATAATTGGAACATACATGACGTTCCGCATGAATTACAGATAACTGGTTCATCATTCATTGAAAGAGAGAAGGCAGACATACTTAACAACAACATACAGGCCACACCACCATCTTCCACACTTCCTTTGTCTCCAGAACAACAAACAGCTCTTGATACCATACTACACCATTCAGCAAACAAAACCCTTCTACCTCCACTAAGATTCATAATTCAAGGAACGGCTGGCACAGGAAAATCATTTCTGATAAATAAAATCTGCAATTTATTCACATCACCAACCACATATCCCTCACCTCTACTTGTGCTCGCCCCTACCGGTGTTTCAGCATTCAACATCTCTGCATCCACAATCCACGCAGCCCTGCGAATTCCAATCAAAGAACTCAAACCCCTTGAAGGTACTGCATTATCGTCTTTTCAAGAGTCAGCTGAAACATATAGAATATGTTCTTATTGATGAAATGAGTTTCATCGGCCCAAAGTTACTAACCAAAATTGACAGTAGGCTCCGCGAAGCTTTCCCACACTCGAGAACATCTGAATTTGGAAACAGATCAGTCATCCTCCTCGGCGACCTCGGCCAATTACCACCGGTTTTGGACAGTCCTCTTTATGCAAGTAATTCCTACGGAGCAACCCTTTGGAAGGGATTTGAGACTTCCATTACATTGCAAACAATATTTCGGCAACAAGGAACAACCAATGCACAAGTTTCATTCCGAAATTTACTGCTCCACATGCGAGATTCAACCCCTCTAATTGAGGATTGGGAAATCTTAATGTCTCGCACAGACACATACCTAACTCAGCAAGAGCTCAAAATTTTTAAGGATGCACCACATTTGTTTGCAAAAAATGATCAAGTCGACTCCCACAACCTACAAATGTTGAAGGCATTGAACGTTCCGATCGCCCAATCCATTGTTGAAAGTAACAGGCGAACCGGACCAGGAAATCCTGATGATGATCAGTTGGAACACAAAGTTCTGCTGTGCAAACAACAAAAAATCATGCTTATTGCAAATCTATGGGTTGACGCAGGCCTCGTGAATGGGGCCACAGGAACTATCACCGACATTGTCTACGACACATCAATGCAACCACCAACATTACCTTTATTTGTTGTTGTCAAATTTGATAGATACAATGGCCCATGTTGGGATCCCAGCAACCCGTTACATATTCCCATACCCCCTATTTTGAGAGGGAATCGAAGACAATTTCCAATTAAAATGGCCTGGGGATTAACTATCCACAAGTCACAGGGACTTACTTTACACAGAGCAACCGTCGACATTGGAACCACTGAAAGGCAGGGTCTTACATTCACAACTTTCTCCAGAGTTCCCTCGCTTGCAAATCTGCGTATTTCACCTGCTTTTTCATTCGAGAGATACTCAAAAATGGTGTACGTAACAACACTTCGAGCAAGAAGGAAGGAGGAAGCAAGACTACTGTCACTCAGCCTATCGTAAAAGATAGCCTCTGCTTTGATAGCACCCCCGCTACTACTATACTAAACACTTATTCTATCCAAAGCGACATTGCTGCTCAAGGGGTATCAAATGTAATCATGTTTACTCAAGCTAAAAAAGCCCACTAAAGGCTACTATACATGATATAAAAAATGCAAATGTATACATGTCTCATTGTGTGCACACAGATCTACTTTTATTAGATATTGTGAAATATGATATGAAACTTTAAATGTACAAAGTTGTAACAGAAAAAAATGTACACATACAAAATTTCAATCTAATGTTTCAACTCAATTCCTACACTACAACTATCAATCACACACATTATCAACTGTACAATAAATAATTTCCCAACAAAACACCAACCGAACAACCGATGCACAACTAACACAATAAACCCGAATAAAATACATACAACATCAACTTCAAGATAAATTAACTATTGAAAAGGGTTAACAAGTTTGAAAAGTAGAAACAACCTTCACATTAAGTTACACTTACGAAATCAATCACACCCCTAATCACCATCTACTACAAAAGTAATAAATATACCTCTAAAACAAATAACATATACCGTTCGGCGTTCACATTGCATGAAACACATGCGATTGCTAGTGATAACGGTGTGGACAATGGACTTCAAGGTTGGAGGTTTTCCTCATGAGGAACGTTGTCGAGTCTCACGGTAAGGAGATGGTGCGGTTGACAGGGGTGGTTGGACTATGGTACAATCCAAGAAAGTTGGGTGGAGCAATTGTGTGATGCGGAGTCATTTCCGAGCGGCTTCCACTTTTGTTTCTTGAAGTTTAGTTCTCTCTTTATCTTGTGTCAAGTTTCATTGTCCTTCTCTTAGGTGTTGCTAACTTCGGTTTTCTCGTATGTTTTCAGGTTTTACCCTAGTTCTTCTTGTGGTCACTTGTGACCAGGCTTATGTGGATATAAAGGGTTTTTTTGATCCCTTCAAAATCAATTTTTTTTTACCCTTATCTAAAAATAATAATTGTCTATACTATTAAAAAATGGAAATTTATTTGTGTAATTTGTTTTCCATGATATTCTAATTTTAATTTTACATAAATCCTCTTAGAATGTGTAAAAAAACTATATATTGGATTACGTGGTATTTTAAATCTTTTGAATGTGGAGATTCAACATTATTATATCAACATTTTTAATTATTCACTAAAGACAATTGTGATAGATAATGTAATAATAAACATTAATTTGTTTAGGGAAGAGATGTGAATTCTCTACAATGAATGGTTGAAGATGTAAGTTGTATACAAATTCTTAACCAGATATTTGAATTTTTGAATATCCACAATATTTAAAAATGAAAAATTAAATTTCCAAAAATACTAAAACAACTATACAATTCTTCCAAAATGTAGAAAGTCTATCAAATAATTGTGATAAAAAGAACTAATTTATTGTAATGTACATTCCAAATTATATTTTCACATGAGATAAAATTTCACTTTATTTTTTTGTTAACCTATAATTTTCATTATCAATTTCATTCATATTATTGTTGTTTTAGGGACCATCTAATATTGTAATTATTCCACAATTTTTAATACATCATTGAGGGATTTATAAAGTTTTGAAATAATTTAGGGTTCAATCTAAAAATAAAAGATATAAACTATAATAAACAAAATGTGTATTAAGTAATTATAATTTATCTTGTGAATAAATTTTCAAGAATAGTGTTAGTTGTTGTCTAACATATTAAAATAAATATATTGAAAATATTAGTATTAGTTAATTTATTAAAATATTAATTACAAACTTATTGTTATTTTATACACTTATAGAAATAATGATAATATAAATATATTTCAAAATATTAACATTAGTTAACATAAAATATATTAATTTCATGTTTATAGCTATAATATATAGTGACAAGAAATTGATTTGTAAAAGTAGAAAAAGGAACTTGAAGTTTAGTTCAAATTACCCAAATCCCCCACCTACTCATCAACTCAGTTGGGGCTCACCGGTGGCTCCCGAGCCACACACCCATGATGGTTGGAGCCTACCACCTCCGCCTCCACCGCCATAGACAAGTTCCCCCAAATTCCTCTTGTCATCTCTCCCACACGGGTGGTTGCTGATAATGAAGAGGAGGACCCCTTAGGATGGGGTTTGGATATACTAGACCTTTGCAAGGACCTTGCTGGTACTGGATAGCCTGATGATCATGACCCCCTCCATGTTGGTATTTATGTTTGCATCAACTTGACTTCGGTGTTCTTGTTTTGATGTTTTCCTAGGATATTCCTAGTGTGTTTTGATGTATTCCTAGGTGGTCTAGTGTGTTTGTGGAATTCTCACATACAAGATGATTTTTTTTTGGGAAAATATTATATTGTGTTTCCTTTAATATAATATTATATCTTTTTCATCGAAAACAAAATTACCAAATCAATTTTTCCCATGTTTATATTACAAATATGATGTTATTGTTATTCCCTATTTTAGTGTCTTTGCAACAATTGGTGCAACTACTAGTAATGGACCAATTCTGAAACAATGAATAAATTTTTCTAGAAGTGGACTGTCAATGTATAACATTTAGACTTTTTTAAGTAACACATGTATTTTGACTTCATAGAATTCGTAGTAAAAATTTTCTTGATGCACTTCAACATAATTGAGTAAGATTTAGATCCTTATCTATTTTGGAAATGATTTTAAGTTATGATTAAATTGAGTTGTTTCAAAAATCAATATATTTCTCAATAATTTTTTCACATTATTATATAATTGTAAAAGATTAGCATCAAATTTCATATTTTAGACAGCTAGGTTAGTTTTATGATGGTCGAGAATTAAAAGTAGCTTCTTAATTAAGAAATGCATTTATATCACAAATATAAGAAAGGTGTTATCATTGTATATTTATTTTTATTTTCTTGAAAAACTAATGTATAATAAAATAAAATATTCATATTTCACACAAAACACACACACACACACACACACATATAATATATATATATATATATATATATATACCATTTATACACATAAGTGCCCCTTAATGAATGACATAAGCACACAAACTACCATGATCAACCCTTAATGTGATATAGTTCCTCCCTTAAAAATAATCATCTAAGGCCGTACATGTAGAGGGAAGTTGTAGACATCTAAAATGTCAACATGAATAATTATGATTCATCTGTCCTGCAACATCATCTGAATCCATATAATAATTAATAATAAGATTAATTATTATTAATCCATTTTATCATTTTTACCCTTTATCATTTTATTATCCTTTATCATTTATCTAATATTCCATCATTCCATTATTAATCCTTTTAATCCATCATCATATCCCATTTTATCATTAATCACTTATTATATCATATTATCCTACTTTAATCCTTCATTAACATTTTCTAGGAATTTAATATTCCTACTTCTCCCTACCCACCTACCCTACACATCCATGCACGTAGCCTTTCCATGTAACTTCTCCCTAACCATCATTTATTAAAATAATCTAACTCTAATCCTAATCTCATCCTCACCTCTAAATCTAGAGGCTTCTATTTCTATAAGCCTCTCTAACTTTATCCTTCATGAAATTTTTAATTTAATGGAAGATTCTTCCATCCATGAATTTTAACTCAAATTCTATAAATTTTCTATTATAGAGAATTCTAATCCTCACATGCAAATCTAACTTGATTCATCCTTCTCATTGAATCCTCTACCCTTCAACTATAAATCTATCCATTCTCCTGCATGAGAGCCATATTAAGAATCCATAGCCAACCTCTTCCAATTTTATCAATAAATCCATCATCCATCTACAAGCATTCCATCATTCATCTTCATCAATCAAGAAACCCAAGAAAGATCAAGAGGAGGTGTTGCTCGTGTGTCTCCACCAACATATGAAGAAAATGCAATCAATCAAGAGAAAATCCAACACATCAAAGGAGGATATTTATAACTTGTAGGTAAGTGTAGGTAATTTTCTCTCTCCCCCTTTCAATCCATTGCTCTATATAAGGTATTTTTGAGAAGATTAGATTAGGGAAGAAAGTTTCTTTGTTTTCTCACATTTTTCTCACTAATATTTTTAACATAGACATTCTGGAACCCACCATGGGGCTTACCCCCAATTATTTATCATTTTCAATAGTATTTCATCCCTAAAACAAGTTGTCAAAATTTGAAGAATTTTCATTTTCGTTTGCACCTTCAAAATTTGAATTTTTGTGTTCATCTTCCATTTTTGCACGTTTTGGCCCATTTTTCTCTGTGCATTGGCACATTTTCAAGATACAATGGCTCCTTTTCCTTACATTATCACTTTTGTGCAATTTTTGGCATTTTTGCATGTTTTGGCACCTATGCAAATAGTTTGGTTCCTATGATATTGGTTCCTATGCAAATAGTTCAATGCTTATGCTTTGTGTTGTAGCACTTTTTTTCCTAACTTCCGAGAGCCATAAATTTTGATCCCAAACTCAAAACGACTCCATTTCTTTTTTCCCGAAAAGGTATCAAAAATATATATGTAATGAAATTGTTAATTTAGAATTTTATATGATAATTTATTCATGGTTTTTATTTTCCTAAATTTTGTCATTTTAACTACACATTGAGTTATATTTTTCTTGCTCCAAACTACTAACACTTTGTGTGTAGCTTCCTACTCTTACTAAAGATAAAAAATCAATCTAAAACTACTAACCCTTTTTTTTGTAGCATGATTGGTCCAAGACATTTGGGGTTATAATCAAACTACTAATATTTGTTTTATAGGGTCTCCTCTTGAAGACCTAATAATAAAACTACTAATCTTTATCATTTCATTTTATCATCTAGAATTTATTTTCTTGCATTATATTTCTTGTGCATTTACCTTTTTTTTTTTCATCCCAAAGGAAAAACTATGTATGCTCTCCTCTCACGTCCTAGGATGATCTTGAGGATCAAAATAAGATAGCCTTCACACTAATTTTTTGCTTTTATGGTAAACATGACATGGAAGTGATATCCATTCACTTTCCATAGTCCTGGGTCTCGTGACCATGGGATTCATCTCCACACATGAGAACACACCACATGTTCCAACGGGTATATAAATTATTGGACAATTGTCGTTATTGGCTAAGAAACTTTATTGATTTAAGAGTGGACATGAAGTGATGGGATTCTACATCCCAAAACCTAGGCATTAGCAACATCCTTATAAAATGGACTTGGGACCAACATACTGTAAGGTATATCGAGGACTCCCCTATTGAGCTCATCCATACTAGACTAGGAAACCATTTGGCTACATATAAAACTATAGTGCAAGGAGGTCACCCTCCTAAGATCACTTGCTAGCCTACCCCACATTGACACATAGGTGGAGATCCAATTATGGAACCATCATCGGTGTGTGGTATTAAAAGTGGGATATAGCTTTGTTGTAATCACACTTGACTAGTTAAGGTGTGTGTTGCATGTATTTTTTTTTCTTGTGAACACCCTTAAACATCCCATTACTTTAAAATTTTAACAATCATCATAATTAACCATCCTTAATCACACAATCTAAATCACATCATCAACAACCCTAATCCAAATCTAATCATTAACACATCCTATGAAAACATGGATTTTGATCCTAAATCCCTATCCTCTTCAAACCAACATAAAAAAGCCTACCTATTTTCTAACTCCACCATTAACCAAATTATCCCATCATCCCCCACCCATCAAATTCAATCATCTCGATTTTACCATGAGGTCCCACACACTATCTAACACATTAACAAACAAATATCAAACCTAACATCCTATCTTAACCAACCCCATCCCTTCCATCTAAACCAATCCCATCCATAATTTCTTCTTCCTAAGATCCCTACCCTCACCCCATTGAATTCCTCTTTAAGGAACCTCAATCATCTCAATCCACATCTCGACCTAATCAACATAAATCACTATCCCAACAAGCCAATTTTGTTAACTTTGACCATCTCGCTAAATTTGACCTAGACCAAAGAGGAAATCCTTTATTTCATCACTAATCTATCATCCACCCATTCCAAATCCACACAACCATCCCAAACACCAACCTCCAAATCCCTATCAACCATCATGACCACATATTCCTACCATCAAAACTCATACACATAATCCACGGTCCTCATCCAAAACCTCAACTCCTAAATCCAATCATCATAAAACTTATCATCGAGTCCCATTCATATATCTGCAACAACCCCAAAAAATTCATCCACCATCATCATCTCCCGCATCTCATCTTAGTCCTCCATACTCATCGTATTCATCAACCTAATCCTATGGAATTTCTCCTAGATAGTCCCACATCCCCTAATCTAACATTAAATCTAATCTCTAATCTTATCTCATCTCCTTCACCCATAATCCCAATACTATCTCATCCACCAAGACTCATAAGTCACTCCCATCCATTTCTAACCCCAATACTAAACCATTTAATGTGGCTCCTCTGTCACCCTCATCATCTTCATCCACGTATAATCCTAATTCATCCCCTTCATCACCTAAATATGACCTTATCCTATCCTAACCTCTAATCCTATTTCATCTCCCCCATCTCCCTAATCCTAAAACATCTAAAGTGACTCCTAAGTCAAAATTCCAAACCTAATAAATCCAATCCTAATACTTTCCCCTACCCCATCTCTTACCTAATGTAATGAGGTTATTATGCTACCTTCATCTCCTTCACCCCCAATTTAATCAAATCTAATGAGGTTCTTACACCACACCTAGATCTTAAATCCCCTCATCCTAAACATCACTCAAATCTAATGTGACCCCCATATCACACCACCTCCTTCATCTAAATCTACACCATCTTCTTCATCTACATCTAATAATCCCAAACAATATAATCCTAAGCCAAAACCATCTACCTCAAAACCACATACTCAAACCGATCCAAAATCAAATAAATCTACTTTGACCTCTACACCCAAAACATCCACTTTAGCCCCTAGGCCTAATCCACACCCTTCTTCTTTAAAGAAACAAAAATATAATCCAAATCATAAATCCAAATCAAATAAAACATCTCATTATCTACCCAATCCTACACCTTTAATTCATGCTACCTCAAAACCATTTAACCTAACTCACTTCACTCCATTAGAGAATCCTTGACCACCAACTTCCATCATCTAAAAACCTTCAACATGATCATCCATCCCCAATCAAATCACAACAATCAAAACCTTCCCAAACCATCTTAGTATCGGAAAACTATTATCATGACTTCCATCACACCCATGGATATCCAACCAATCGTTTCATGCAATTTAGGTCTTATGTCCAAAACCTCATTAACCAAGTAATTCTTATCCTTGTAACTCTTTATCCACTAAATTTCCATCCCAACCCTATCGCTAACCATTATTGACCATCCAAATAACATTCGACCTTTAAACATCATTATCCATCCACATCCCATCATACATCCAAACATCCTCCTCGACCAAAACCAAAAAAATCTCACCTCCCATCCTTTTTATGTTCGGCCTCTTAGCGAGATAATAAAACTATAACCCACATGACATCATCTTCCCCATTGATTTCATACCCTATAGCCAAAAATATGTTAATTAATATGAAACATTGAGGAAAATGCTTAGGCATCTATGAATAAGGAATTCACAAACCCATCTCTCTTCATCAAAATTTGGGTTTTTTAAGATTAGGGTATAAACCTAACACTAACAATGCCCCTCCCACTACTCCATCACAACCCATTTCTACTAGCCCTATTGTCCATCATACCATCCCAACCACTCAACCCAACCAAAAATCATCTAACCCCCCTATAAATACCAAACACCTAAAAAATGGATTGAGCACATAATTCATCTCTTGCACACGAATGTTCCTTCCTTCCCACCTATCCTCCTTCCATCTAATATCCAAATCCCTTTTACATCTAATTCAATATTTCATCAAATCCATTAATATCCTCTTATAATCCATTCATTTGACCACTCGATCGGCTTAATCACACATGTTGTAAGCCAATAGTACTTACTACAATCGTGTTACTTTGGTCTATCTTTACCTCCAACATTTCAACACAATTTTCCTCCCATAGATCCACATACTTTAACACACTTAATTAACTTATAGTGAAGACCCTTGGGTGTGTATTTTGAAACTCTATTTAATTTCATCTCCACACTCATTTCTATCCCCCATCAAGCCACTAGTGATTCTTAACCCCTTGAGAGTTTTCAAGAGAGTGGAATCTCTTTATGCAAAAAAAAATCCAAATATAAAAAATAATAAAACAAATCACATCAAAATTAAAAATATCAAATAAAATCCACCTCAAGACTCTCTCTAGAGGTTTATCAACATCTCTACCATGGCTATGGACACATGGTTGGTTGGTAGTAGAGAAATTTTGTGATAAGAATCAGATGCATCTTCATGGGGCTATGGACTCTGGTGGAATTGAAGCAATGCACGACTTAGCCTTCCATTCACCCTCCATCCACCTATTTTACTTAATCACTCCATATACATTGGCTAGTTTGTCTTCATACACTACCCATTAAGTCTTCACTTCAAGTGGTAATTAACCATCACAATCACACACACTTTGATCTCATAGAGACATAGGGCTCGCATGTTGCTAGGTATTGTTTAGACCTTAGTCATACTTCTATTTTAGTCAACTCTTTCCTTACAACATGTGGCGTTATGCTCATCTTTATTTCATCACTAATTTTATTTTCCTTCCATCCATTACATCCACATCCTTTTTACCTTAGATAAAACATTCATGGGAAGACAATGATCCTTTCATTTTCATCTAATCATCTTCATGTCCCTTTTCAACTGTCATCATGATGACTAGTATCAACCTTAGTATCATTTGCTAGGGGCATCATCCATTTTAGATACCCCTCACTTCCTATCATACCCTATAGATGGGGAAAATCAAACCCATCCATCCATCCACATAGGCCACCATACTCTATACTTAGGGGCACACCACACCTATCCCTCAATCCATCCCCCCTATACTTAGAGGCATATCTTATCATCCTCCATATCCACCATCTTATCCTATACCACATCCCTCATCTTTCTATCTCACATCCCACATCACATATAATCCTAACATATCAACAAATCCATATCCTATCCACCCTATCCAATTTCCCTCAATCCTTCCCTTTCATCCTACCCGAACATGCTTTAGGACTTATAGGATAAAGTCACATCCCACCTTATATCCATTCGTCTCAAAATTTCCCCATCCTAAATCCACAACCTCAACATCCCACATCAAATAATCTAAACATCAAAACATCCAAAAATCTAAACATCCAAAATAAAAAAACCCACCTTAAAAAAATCCATAAAAATTATAAAATCACACCAAAAAAAAATCCAAAAAGCAATGTGTGTGTTTTTTCTTGTGTGTTTTTGCTTGCTTATCTGTAGTTATATTTTGGCTGATGATATGAGTCCCCTCTTATTTATTTTTCTTTTACATGGTGTCAATGATATGAGGACCATATTTTTACAATTACACGTCTAATGATATGAGGACAAGTACATTTGGGAATTCAATCACCGTGGTCTCAATTCCTTGGTGTATCTTGATTTATGCCACACAAATCACAACTGCTAATGATGATAACCGAGGGAACTTTATGGTAGCACACCCCTTATATCATCATATTTTATTCTTATCATCACCCATACCTAATCCTCATCATCATCTAGCCAACTATATAACTTCCTCATCCTTCTATCAAATCAATCCTTTCATCAATCAATCCATATCCACATCCAAATATTATCCTCTCACATACAACATCTAAATTCTCACCCCTTGGATGTGGCATCATCTAATATCCTACTATCAATCAAAATCATAATTTCATCCATTCTCATCCAATTCTATCAATCCCAAAATTAATATTTCTTCTCTCATCTAAACATATTTATTATTTTAATCCAACATCCTCAAAATATAACATCATATCCAACATCCTCAAATCTACATCCCAAATCTTCAATCCTAACCCTTAACTAGGGCATCTTATAATAAAAATCCCCAACACCTAACCCCTCAACCAAGGCATCCTTAAATCCAACTCCTAAATCTACACCCTTATCATACATCGATGACCGAGGCATCCTCTAATCCAAAATCCAATGTCTCTTCTCTCCTCTCCTATAATACCATAAACTTCTAATCCTCTAATACTTCATCCTCATCATTGATATTTTAATCCTCTCATCCTCTCTCATTTACTCACTTGGCTCTCTCCTCTTTTTGAGTGGTTACCCACCTCATTCCTCCTACCTAATCCCTCGAGGGGACATCATATCACCATCATAAATCTTCTTTTTTTCTTAGAACTGTCATTACTACGCAATAACCATTCAAAGAAGGGGAAAATATCAACATGATTAATTATGATTCATCTATCCTAAAACATCATCTAAATCCATATAATAATTAATCACAAGGTTAATTATTATTAATCCATTTTATCATTTTCCTCCTTTACCATTTTATTATTCTTTATCATTTATCTAATATTCCATCATTCCATTATTAATCCTTTTAATCCATCATCATATCCCATTTTATCATTAATCACTTATTATCTCATATTATCGTACTTTAATTCTTCATTAACATTTTATAGGAAGTTAATATTCCTACTTCTACCTACCCACCTATCCTACACATCCCTACACATATATTTTCGTGGTAACCTCACCCCTAATCATCATTTATTAAACTACTATAACTCTAATCCTAATCACATCCTCACCTCTAAATTTAGAGGCTTTTATTTCTAGAAGCCTCTCTAACTTTCTCCTTCCATTGAAATTTTAATTCAATGGAAGCTTCTTCCCTCCATGAATTTTGAATTCAAATTCTAGAATTTTTTATTCTAGAGAATTTTAATCCTCACAACATCCTCCATCCTTGATCCAAATCCAACTTGGATTCATCCTAGCCATTGAATCCTCTACCCTTCAACTATAAATTTATCCATTCTCCTCCATGAAAGCCATCTTAAGAATCCATATCCAAATTATATCAATTTTATCAATCAATCCATCATCCGATCTATAATTAGTCCATCATTCATCCACAATCAAGCAATCCAAGCAAGATCAAGAGGAGGTGTTGCTCGTGTGTCTTTACCAACATATGAAATAAATCCAATCAATCAAGAGAAAATCCAATGCATCAAAGGATGATATTTGTAACTTGTAGGTAAGTGCAAGTATTTGTCTTTCTCCCCTTTCTATATGTTTCTCTATCTGAGGTATTTTTTGAGAAGATTAGATTAGGGAAGCAATTTTCTTTGTTTTCTCACATTTTGCTCACTATTTTTTAACATATACAAAAGTCATATTTAATCAATAAAATAAAATTCATATTGTCTTTAACAACATTAGATAGTAGTTTTTGTTATTGTTTCTCACTCTAATAGATTTTTGCTTTTAACATTTTACACCAGCCATATGTATGTATACTATAAATTAAATAAAACCACTTGAGGATACTCACTTGTAATTTTCTAGGAACATTTACAACACATCAAATATGTTCTCATTAATGATACAATCCTCATAAGGCCAATTTTTTTCCCATATTAACCATCATCTATGTGAGGATTTCCCCATAAAAACAAGTCTTTTTGTAGGAGATTTATCATTCTCATCGGTGACCTAGGCTAACTACATGTAATTGAAGATACACTCTTATATGTTAGAACATTTTATGGCTCAACACTTTGGTGGAAATTTTCCCTTCCATCACCTTCAATATAATTTTATGTTGGTAATGTCATGTACCATCCAAGGTTACTTTTACAACCTTTGGCTTAATATGATAAAATATGAGGCAAAGATTAAGAATCATGATCTCCTCGGGTCCCAAAGATATGCTTCATTGTTTCCTAAAGAAATATATTATTTTCATTCCTTGACACATTTGTATATAATAAACAATTTGGTAGATATCTACAATCTTGAAATATTGAGGTCATTATACTCATTACATGCAACGATGCAAAGAATACAGAGACAATACGTCAACTAACCCCGATAGTGAAACTAGAAAATTTCATTTTATTGTTTATGAAGATGGTAAGAAAATCCCTTAATTTTCCCCATTTTTATTTTCAACTTCAATAAATACATTAGCCCAACATGGGATGTCAATAACCATTATAGTTAGTGGGGAAAGAGGTTAAAGAGTGATAATCTCTAATTAGTAGAGTATATTCACCATTTTCTCCTACTAGAATATGATTGTGGTGGTTGTGTGCTAAGTGGGTCTCCTTTCGTAGTGATTATTACAAATAATACACGAGGAAGATTCCATTGCTTTAATGACTATCGTGGAAGTCATCTTGAGATGAATTAAAACATACATGAATAAAGTTTTGTATAAAATAATTATTTAACCCTTATCATGTCCTAATCTTTCCCATTTCTCATTGGAAACGCAACCAAATTCCCCTCAAAATGGCATGGGCACTACTAATCCAAAAATCACAAATTTTGATCCTATCAAAAGCAATAATTAACATTGGGAACATAGTTGAAAATATCTTACTTATATTTTTATCTCAATAGTTCACTCACTCCATATTTACAAGGCACCATTATTCTCTTCCCAATATTACTAAACTATAGACACTAAATCACACAATTTGGGTACATTTCTAGATCCTAGTCACATACTACTATTCATATGATTCCTAAGTGAGAAAACTAGAAATTGTGATCCATAGGGATCTAAAGAAACACTACTTCATAAAAAAATAGTACTAGAAGGAAATTTTAGAAGAATAAAGAATAGACTATAGAGTTATAGAACCAGTGCTCTATGTAGAGAGGTGGTTGTGTAACCTCCTCCTATGCAGAATGATAGTTTCATAACCAACATGACAGTTACGTAATGTCTCGTCTTTGGAGACACCGATGGTCATATCACTAATTGGTGAAAAATAAAAATGGAGCCACGAACAATCAGTCAAATTTATAACGTCTCTGACTATGTCTCTTCCTCTATATGATCCTTCTCATTATCTAGTGCATGGGAGGACATGAGAAGCAACTATAAATACATGGAGAGCAAGTGGAGTTAGGAATGGATTCATGGTACAATGGAGCAATAAATTTTCAGTGCTAGAATTGGATTGTATAAGCAAGGTGTGTGTGAGAACAAAGCAATCAAGTACAAAAGGAAGTGTTGACATTGTTTATTTCCCTTCAGCTTATTGTAATCTATATCTTATTATTTAAATTGGCCAATACATAAGTGGGAAGAAAGATAAATTTCCCTTCCTGACTAGTTTTCCCTCAAATTGGGGGTTTCCAGGATAAAATTTTATGTGTTGCCTTGGTTTTGAATTCTTTATCTTTCTCTACAAATAATTCTAAGCACCAAAGAATTAGTCACTAACTTCATATTCTGTCATTTTCAAATTGAAAGTAGAACAATATTTTATGTGGTCTTGTAAATTTCCAAAGCTTGAGGTTTACAGATCATTTTGGTATCAGAGCTAATAATTATCCATGAATGTGGTATTCTTTCTTATGATTTTTATGATAGAGACAAGTTATAAAGGTGAAGAAATTTTACATTGCGATCAGACATATCTACAAAGAATTGGAAACAAAGAATTCGGGATCAAATGAAGGAAGAGAACTTGGTCTGTAGAATTGATATGCTAGATACCATGATGGAAAGGTTTATAGAAACCAAAATAAAATATTAGATCTATAAAACATGGCTTTAGTCAAATTAGATTCTATGGACTCAGTGTTCCGATCCTTAGCCAAAAATTTTGACATATGAAAGAGCCATGAAGAGGAAGAAGATATGGAAGAGTGTGAATAAGGAACTCCAGTTGAGAAGGTAAAATTTGATCACACTCCGTTTAAAGTTAAAACTAAGGTTGAAATCAAGATCTTGAAGGATAATTATATCCATAGTTATTAGATAAATGTTTAAAGCAACTGGAAGTTTAATTTAGTGTGCATAATGTCATGGAGGCATAGAGGATTACCTTTGCACATCTCAAAATGGAAGGACATGCTCTAGTTTGGTGGGGAACCCATCTAGCCACTTATGAAAAGAAGAAGAATCATATTGTAAGTACTTGGGAGGGTTTTAAATAATTTCTTAGAGCTAACATTTATCCTATTCATCATATTATGACCATATGATTAAATGGAAGTAATTTAGACAAGGCATTGGTGAAAGTGTGCGTGACTATACTATGTAATTTTTGAGACAATCCATGTTGATTAATATGAACTTGGAGGATGAGGATATTCCGACAAAGTATTTGGGTGGAATTCAAAGTCAAATTTTATGGAAGGTCATCTCCACAAAGCCCAAGGTTCTCAATTAATCTTGTGTGCAATCATATTACATAGATGATGAAAGGAAGCAAGGAGAAGCGATTCAAAGGAAAAGCAATAAAAAATTAGGAAAAAAAGAGAAGGGACAAACAAGTAATAAAGGTAAATGGAAGGGGAAATGTAAACATGCGGCCAATAATTTGAATACTTGTAAATATCCCAAGAATTTTTGTAAGAATTGTGATATCAATGGTCATACTGATGTTACATGTTGGAAGTTACATCCGGAGTTACATCCAAAGAACCGAACAAAGGATTCAAATAAATCGATGACATTGGTAAAGACAGATTGGGAGGTGGAAATATAGGATGATTATGATATAGATGAGAGGCTTGGATGTATGACCACCAACATAGACATCCAAGAATAAGAAGAGGAAATGGCTAAGATATTTAGATCAAAATCAAAATCAAGAGAACTAAGGTAAATGATTTGGTTGATATTGGTTCTCAATCTAGTTTGATTTTGATATGGTTGTAAAGAAGCTTTGTCTTGAAACTTACGAGAATCCACCTTCATATCCTTTGGGATGGGTGAAGAAGGGTGTAGATATTCAGGTAACAAAAAGATGTAAGTTCAAGTTTGGGATAAATTCTCAGTATATAGATGTATTGGAGGTTGATGTACTTCCACTTGATGCATTTGATGTTATTTTTGAAATTCCTTACTTGTATATCATGGATGTGATATTCATGAGAAGGGAGAACTGGTACAAATGGGTCAAGGAAAAGATCTATTACAACATCTGGGCACACCAATGTAAGTCAAAACATTTCTTGGTAAGTGCCAACCAAGCAAAAATACTAATTCAAGCAAATCATAACCAATTTTGTTTACTTATATTAAAGGATAAACAAGATGGGGTGGAAAATTCAGATATATCCAACCAAGAAATGAAGGAATTGGATAGAATTATTTAGTCCCTTCAGAAGTATTTCAAACTCCTAGTGGGTTACCACCAAAATGGGAGGTAGAACATGAGATTCGGTTGTTGTCAGAGTCTCCTCTACCAAGCATCAGGTTGTATAGGAAATCCTTGTTGGAGAGAATAGAGGTGAAGAAACAACTCTAAGAGCTACTATACCAAGGGGTGATATGCTGAGAACCTCACCATGTGGTTTTCCTATTGTGATGGTGCCAAAAAGGATGGTTCTTGAAAGATGTGCATCGACTACCGTTGATCCATAGGGATCCAAATGAATCTACTTCATCGATCAGTCAAAGCATGAAGAAGTAAAATAAATAAACGAAGGTTCTTTCCTTATAGTAACAGGACCACCACTCTATGATTATAGTTATAGAGCCACCGCCCAACCAAGGTGAAGGTCCGGGGATTGCCGATCCGCATTGGGTGGAAGTCATGGCTCTTTCGGATAGAAAAATGAAATGAAAATGAACAATCTTAGAATTTGAAGGGTTGTTCGTATCTCTTCTCCTCCATGACCTTTCCCATTCTCTAGTGCATGGGAGGAAATGAGAAAGGCTATAAATATATGTTTGTAGAAGATAATAAGATCATCGGAGCATGAAAGCAAGTGACCAAGAAGTTCTTAGTGTTAGAATTGTGTTTTTGTAGAAGAAAGGAGTGTTGAGACAGAGAAAGCAAGTAATTGGGAGGAAGTGTGAGATATTATCTACTTCTCTTTCATACTTATTGTAATTTATGTACTTTCTATTTGAATTGGCCAATAAAAGTGGGAAGAAAGAGCAATTTTCCTTCCCGACTGGGTTTTCCTCCTCTGGAGGTTTCAGGATAAAACTTGTTGGTGTTTTTGAGCTTATATTCTTTCCTTTCCTGCAATTGTTGATTCTAAGCACAAGAAAAATTCATTCACAATCTATCTCTATCATTTTCTAATAGAAAGTAGAAAAAAAAGTTTAATTTGTGATTCTGTGGATAGTTTCAAAGTTTAAGAGTTTACAAATCATTTTGGTATCAGAGCTAACAAGTATCCAGGACTGTGGTATTCGTTCTTGGATTTGTATGACAATGACGAGATCTAAAGGTGAAGAGGATTTACCTTGCGATCTAGAAATTTCTACAAGGAAGTGGAAACAAAGAATTCAGGGACAAATAGAGGAAGAGAACTTGGTTCGTAGAATCGAGATGCTAGAGACCATGATGGATAGGATGTTTAGAAGGTAAGAAGAACTTGCATATTTGCAAAAGACAACTTCTATCAAGAAATACTCCATGGAATCAGTGGTTCGAGGCTTAGCTAAAAAGTTTGGTATAGGGAGGAGCCACCATGAGGAATATTATGGGGAAGATCATGAAGAAGAGACTTCAAACATAAGAGAAAAGGTAAAATCTGATCATACTCCTTTTAAAGTTGAGACAAAAGTTGAGATTAAAAGATTTGAAGGAAAAGTAGATGCAGATTTGCTTGATAAATGGTTAAAATAGTTAGAAGTCTACTTTAGCATCCATAATGTCACTGAGGCATAGAGGATCACCTTTGCATGTCTCAAAATGGAGGGGCATGCTCTGGTTTGGTGGGAAACCCATCTAACCACTTGTGAAAAGAAGAATCGTCCTATTTTGAAATCTTGGAAAAAATTTAAAGAATTACTTAGAGCTAACTTTTATCCTATTGGCCACAAGACTGACCAACCGATGGCAATATTTTAGAAAAGGAAGTGGTAAAAGTGTGTAGGACTATACTACGGAGTTTCAAGGAGCCATGTTGCTAAACATGGACTTGGAGGATGAGGATATTTTGAATAAGTGTTGGGAGGTATTCAATTTCACCTTGAAGAAAATTCATCTCCACAAAGCCCAAAGATCTCAACGAAGCATGTGTACAAGAATACTACATAGATGATGAAAAGATGTGAGGAGAAGTAGAGCCAAGGGTAAAGAAGTCGAAAAATCAACATAAAAAGAGTATGGGAAAAAAAAGTAACAAGGGTAAGTGGAAAGGGAAAGGTAAAAATTTTTCCACTACTTTAAATACTTGCAAAGATCCCAAGAATTTTTACAAGAACTGTGATATTAATGTTTATACTAACGCTACATGTTGGAGGTTGCATCCGGAGTTACATCCGATGAACCGAACCAAGGACTCAAAGAAGTCCATGATAGCTGTAAAAATATAGGGGGAGGTGGAAATCAAAGATGACTATGATGTAGAAGAAATGCTTGGATGCACAACCACCAACATGGACATCCACGAAGAGGAGATGAGTAGGATATTCGAGATCAAAATCCAGATCAAGAGAACTAAGGTAAATGCTTTAGTTGATACTGATTCTCATTCTAACTTGATTTCTGAAGTAGTTGTAAAGAAGCTTGGTCTTGAGACTTACGAGCATCCACACCCTTATCCATTGGGTTAGGTGAAGAAGGGTGTTGAAATTCAGGTAACAAGAAGATGTAAGGTCAAGTTTGGGATAAATTCCTAGTATATTGATGTTTTGGAAGCTGACATTATTCCACTTGACACTTTTGATGTTGTATTCGGGAGTCCTTACTTGTATATTAGGGATGCTATATTTATGATAAGGGAAAACCAGACAGATTGGTCAAGGATGGGATCAACTACAACATCCGGGAACACTAATGTAAGACACGAGTTACTATGGTGAGTGCTAACCAAGCAAAATGAGTTATTCAGAAAAATCATAATCAGTTCTGTTTACTTTTGTTAAAGGAAAAACAAGATGGGGTAGAAGTCACAAAGATTTCTAACTAGGGAAAGAATGATTTGAATAGTATTATTGAGTCTTTTCAAAAAGTATTTTAGGCTCCCAGTGGGTTACCACCAAAACGGGAAGTAGAGCATGAGATTCGGCGATTGCCATAATCCCCTCTACCAAACATCGGGTTGTATAGGAAATCCTTTTCTCGAGAGTACTGAAGTAAAGAAACAACTCTAGGAACTACTAGACCAAGGGGTGATACATCTGAGCACCTCACCATGCTGTTCGCCTATTATGATGGTGCCAAAGAAGGATGGTTCTTGGAGAATGTGTATCGACTTCTTTGCGCTTTGAACAAGATCACCATAAAGATTTGATATCCACTTCCTTACATATATGATCGCTTGGACCAGCTTCAACATGCCAAATTTTTCACGAAGTTTGATCTCAAGTTAGGTTATCACTAAGTCGAATGAAGGAGGAAAATATATAGAATACTTCATTCAAGACAAAAAGGGTTTGTATGAATGGTTATTACTTCCTTTTGGGTTATGCAATGCACCCGCTACATTTATGAGATTGATGAATGATGTATTGTTTGATTTCATAGATTCATGTGTCATTGTATATCTAGACAATATCTTGATCTTTAGTGCCACATGGGAAGAACATCTAACTCATTTACAACAAGTCTTGCAAGTTCTCAAGGAGAAATAACTAATTTGTAATATGAAGAAATGCAAATTTCCCAAATAGTCACTTGTCTATCTTGGGCACATGGTTGGATGAGGAGAGCTAAGAGTGGATCCAAATAAGGTGGAAGACATCACTAATTGGCCAACACAAACAACAACCATAGAGACTAGGAGTTTTTTTGGAGTAGTACAAGTTACATGCAGAAGTTCAACTCGGGCTTCTCCGCGATTGTAGCACCTCTACACAAAGTGGCCATAAAGAGTAAGGGTTTTGACTGTGGTAAGGAAGAAGACAAATCCTTTGAGTTATTGAAATATAAGATTAGTCATGATCTAGTACTTGCTCTTCCTAATTTGGAGTAGCTTTTGAAGTAGAAATGGATGCCCGTGATTATGCTATGAGTGCAATCTTGCTTTAAGGAAGTAAACCTATATTCTATCATTCGAAACTTTCACTTCAGAAATTAAATGATATTCAAAGTATATGATAAGGAAATGTATGCACTATTTCAGGAAATTAAAAAATAGAAGCATTATTTGTTGGTTAAATAAATTATTGTGCACACCGACCACAAACCTCTCAAGTATTTGCAAGTACAGTCTAAATTGCAGTAAGAAAGGAACTACAAATGGATAGGGTTCCTTCAACAGTTCCATCTGGTGATCAAATACAAGAAGGGTAGTACAAAATTGGTGGCAGACATGTTGTCTAGACCACCCACATAGGAGAAGTTCTCCTTTTTGGCCACTATCTCTCAGATTGAGCCCTTCACGAAGGAAGCTTATGGAGAGGCATATTGCTAGGGACGAGAGACTTTGGGGTGACATTTTAGCGATTGCGCGTCCCAAGGGACTAAAAGGATAGGGATTGTAGATTGTTATCTCAAGGATGAACTACTTTACCGATGGGGGAATATTTTTTATCCTAAAGAAGAAATACTTCTATTGATGAGGGAAGCACATACCTCGAAAGTAGCGGGACATTTCGGTGTTGGTAAGACCCTAGCCCACTTACAAAGGTATGTGTATTAGCCCAATATGTAATAAGAAGTATCAAAATTTATACGTGGATGTAAACTTTATTGTACTAGCAAGCCTAAGACTAGGAAAGAGGGTTTGTATATGCATTTTCCACTACATCCTCAAATCTGTGGGAGGAAATTTCTATGGATTTTGGAGGAGGATTACATATGTCTAAACATGGCCATGACTATCTCTAGGTTGTTGTTGATAGATTCAATAAGATGTTTATTTTTATGGCATGTAAAAAGACAACAAAATCTCATGAGGCAGCATATATTTTCTTTGCTAATGTATGGGTGCATTTTGGTTTTCCAAATTCTCATGTTTCTAATAGATATTTCGAGTTCTTGGAGAAGTTTTGGACTACTTTATGGTACATGATGGATACTAGGTTAGAGAGGAGCACAAATTTCCATCTAAAGATAGATGGAAAAACATAGATGGTGAACCGGACTTTGGTACAATTGATTAGAGGGTATAAAAAAATACCCAAGGACTTGGGATGATTCCTTAGCCTACATTCAGCATTCCTATAACTAGGCAATACACACATCCACTATGAAGTCACTGTTTGAATCATGCTTGGGATATCTACCTACAAATCCACTGGACATAGTAGTTGGGTAGTAGGATGAGGAGGAGACATGAGACACAGAGGTGACTAGAGAAAAAAATTCATTAAAAGGATCTGGAAAATCCATCTCAAAGTCAAGGAACAACTACATAAATCTCAAGCTAAGTACAAAGCTAGGCACAATCAGCATAGGAGGGAACATAAGCTTCATGTTGGGGATAGAGTTTGGCTTTACTTGAGCAAGGAGAGACTACAAGGTCAAGAACAATCTAAACCCACTACGATATGGGCCCTTCACCATATTGGAGCAGGTTGGAGAAAATGCCTTTCGACTTGATTTACCGTCATTTATGAGAATGTAATCTGTAGTAAACTATGAGAACTTGCACCTATATGAGCCATCCATGGTAGATGAAGATGATGAAATAAAATTTCTACCTTCCATTGAGCATTGTGTCTTTGACTCACGAGGCAAATTGGAGTAGGATGTAGTCTTTGCAATGAAGGTTAGAGAGACTAGGAGAGGTACACGGGAGTCTTGGCGGATGGGTGAAAGGAAAGACACCAAGGCATGCCCGGTGGTACTCGAAGGAGAAAGTGAGGGAATTATTTCCTCATCTACTCCCCCACTAAGACTTTTTGGGACCAAAAGCCTCCTAAGCATGGGAGTTTTGATCCATAGGGATCCAAAATGACTCTACTTCATCGATCAGTCAACATGAATAAGGAAAAGAAATAAACAGAGGTTTTGTCCTTACACTAATGGGATTGTTGCTTTGCGTAGAGTGGTGGTTACTAAACTATTACCCAACCAAGGTAGAGGTCCTTGGACCACCGATCTAAATTGGGTGATAGTCTTGGCTCTTTCGGACATAAAAATAAAATGAAAACGAACAAACTCATAATTTTAAGGGTTGTTTGTATCTCTTCTCCTCCATGAAATTTCCCATTCTCCATTGCATAGGAGGACATGAGAAAGGCTATAAATATATTTTTGTAGAAGATAATAAGATCATCGGAGCATGAAAGTAAGTGAGCAAGAAGTTCTTAGTGCTTTGGAATTGTGTTTTGTAGAAAAAGGAGCATTGAGACAAAGCAAGCAAGTAATTGGGATGAAGTGTGAGATATTATCTACTTCTCTTTCATACTTATTGTAATTTATGTACTTGTTATTTGAATGAGCCAATAAAAGTGGGAAGAAAGAGAAATTTCCCTTCCCAACTGGTTTTCCTCCTCCGGAGGTTTCTAGGATAAAACTTGTTAGTGTTTGTGAGCTTATAGTCTTTCCTTTCCTGCAATTTTGATTCTAAGCATAATAAACTTCATTCACTAGCTATCTCTATCATTTTCTAATAGAAAGTAGAAAAAAACATTTAATTTGTGATTTTGTGGATAGTTCTAAAGTTGAAGAGTTTACAAATCAACCATGTCGTGAACAAGATCACCATAAAGAACAAATATCCACTCTCCCATAAAGATGACCTCTTGGACCAACTTTAGTATGTCGGAGTTCTTCACAAATATGGATCACAAGTCATGCTATCATCAAGTCAGAATGAAGGAGGATATATGGAAGACTTCCTTCAAAAAAAAACAGGGTTTGTATGAGTGGTTAGTACTTCCATTCAATTTATGTAATGCACCCACTACATTTATGAGATTGATGAATGATGTATTGCAAGAATTCATAGATTCATGTGTCATTATTTATCTAGATGATATTATGATTTTTAGTGCCACATAGGAGGAAAATATAACACATTTGCAACAAGTCTTGCAAGTTCTCAAGGAGAAACATCTGCTAAGTAATATGAAGAAGTGTGAATTTTCTAAACAATCACTTGTTTATCTTGGGCAACTGGTTATAGGAGGAGAGATACAGGTGGATTTGAAGAAGGTTGAAGTCATTACCAACCACCCAAAACCAACGGGAGCCACAAAGAATAGAATTTTTGTGGGAGTAGTACAATACATGAGGAAGTTCATTCTAGGCTTCTCCACTATTGCATCCCTCTACACATAGTGGTCAAAGAGTAAGGGTTTTTACTAGGGTAAGGAAAACGATGAGGATTTTGAATTATTGAAATACAAAATTAGTCATGCTCTAGTACTTTATCTTCCTAATTTATAGCAGCCCTTTGAAGTAGAGAAAAATACCATTGATTATGCTATGGGAGCAAAGTGTTGCTATTGGGAGGTAAGCCAATGATTAACTACAATTGTGAATTTTAAGCTAATCTAAATATGTAAAACAATGAAATAAATGATGTAAATAATAGTAAAGTAAATATAGGAAGTGACCCAAGAAATAAAATAAAGGAGATGTGAAACCCTAGAGTGCAAGAAGAGTTAGAATGAACTTAGTTGATTATAGGAGCTCGTTGGACTGTTTCAGTAAAACTAACTAGAGAAACTAGAAGTAGGAATGAATGTGGAGGGACCCTAAAAAGGGTAGATTTGAGAAACTTGAGAAGACCTGGGCACCTTGAGAGGGACTGGGCACCTATTGGCACCCCGAGTGCGTGTAAAAGGTATGAGTAGTTTTCAAAGCTTCAAACTAGTCATTTGAAAGCTTTGTTGTCTGTCGCATTAAATTCATAGTATCTTGCACCAAATTTTGTTGGTAATCTAAGATGGAGAGAAGACTTGAAAAAGAACACAAGAGAGTATCAAAACAAAAATATATAAGAATGCAAATGAATAGGAAAGACTGACCTCGGCTACCACAATAATGGGCTTAATAACTAAGCACTACACTACATTTCAGACCCAAATATAGTTTTGGTGGTGTGTGTAAATCATGTTCCCTAGGTGTGCTTGTTTAAGTCACACTATGTGAAGTAGCGATCTATAACTAAATGTAAAAATTTAGTAAATGGTGGATGAAATAGAATAAAATCCCCTCCTATGATTTGTGTGATGCATATGAACTAGTCATTTCCCTTTTGATGGAGCTAAATGGATGCAAATGATATCTCAATGCCTTTGATGGATGTAACTCTAGGTGGATGGTAGTAGTGAATAGTGCTTGGTCCCTCATTATGGTCTCATAAATTTGTATTTTTAAGGTTCTATTGCTCTAATTTTGTAATATTCCCAAAGAGGCTGACCACAAGAATCCAAATATTGTAATGACTAGAAAGTGTCAAAAAGTGGTGGGAAAGTGGAAAAAGGATTGGGGTGCCCTAGGGGACTAGGGTGCCCATGGGCATCCTATTATTATTATGAAGGATAACATGGGATTATGGAAATGATATGGAAAAGTGTATAGTAAGGGTAAGTAATGACTAGAAAAATTGAATAAAAGTGGCCAAGGGACATGGGTTAATTAGTACTTTCTTCACTCAGAAACCATATGAATAGTAGTATGAGACAAGGACTAAATAATAGCCAAAGTGCATGATTTATTGACTCCATTTTCCCCCAATTTATGTTGGTGAGAGGAGCGCTTGGTAACATAAATTATATAGAAGTGTGTACTTGATGTTCATGTATAATGAATTTGAAAATGTTTCAACGGACTAGACAAAGCGTGGAATGAGAAAATAGTGGAACATGGAAAATAGTGTCGTAAAAGTGCAAAGAGTGATGAGACCGAAGCTAGGGTGGAAAACGTGTGTATGTAGCTACCGCATAATGTAATGTACCTATATATAAGATGTGATGTGTGTGCTATAGTGTATTGTTGTAAATTGTTGTTGTTGTTGTTGTCCCCATTGATTGTTTGTTTCCCATATAACGAGACATGTAATGAGAAAATGGTCAAGTACTCAAATATGTATAAATGTGTGTAAAAATGAAATGTAAAAGATGTATGTGTATATGTAAAAGTATGTAAAATATGCAAATGAAAATGAACATGGAATTTGTGCACCTAATCCATGTCAAAAGAAAAGAGTGTAGAAGGATATCCTGTATTATTGTGGTTTTTCGGGAGATCCGATGCAATAGGTGAAGAAGTATTGGGAGAAATCTACGTTATTCTCCAACCATTAACTTCTTCCATGATGTAGTTAGAAAATCACACACTTACTATTACATTTATACCATAGGGTATGTTACTTTATATATGGATCTTGTATAATAAAAGTATTCACTAGTGACCCATCCCTTGGTCTTATTATCGTTATTCGGTCATCATTGTTATTAGACTAGTTGAGTCATCACTTTTCTATATAGTTTTGGGTGTCTTTTATGGAGTCTCAGGTGTTCTAATTGGCTCATTCGTCATCTCCAATCATATCTTTGGGGCTCTTAGGGTCGTCTTGGGTAACTTGATCTGTGATTTTAGGTGCCCTTGTTTTTGTAATTTATGGTCGTTATTTATTTGTTTGAAGTCGGTATTTGTTGTTACCCAATGCATTCCCCTAGGTTGTAGTCGGCATTTTTTGGTCACTAGAGTCAAAATTTGAACAAGAGATCCCTATATAAACATATCATACTCAATACATTATGGGTGGACATCTCACTATCAAGGGAAGCTATCCACTAAGGAAAGGGACTAAATTTGGGCATCTTATTCATCGCATCACACAAGCATAGGGGAAAGGGTTGTATTCTTTCTATTTCATCCACCATTTTCATTTTTACATCTAGTTATTGACCCCTACTTTTGTATCATTGGCGTTAGGGCATCTTAGGCACAAAATTACACACACGCACACATAACTACATGGGGTTTGGAATGTAGTGCAAAACTTAGTTGTAAGTCCACCATTGTGGCAGCTAAGGTTAGTCTGATCTATTCATATACATTTATATTTCTTAGGAGTTAATGATTTGAATAGGTTTTTATAGGTGGATCTTCATACTTCATTTACAACGACACAAGAAATAGTATTGCAACACTGTATGCGATAGAGACAAAGCTATTTTAGATATATTGTGACACTACTAGACCCATGTCCTTAGATTTTCTACAGTCTACAACATCTAGATCACAAACTAAGTCACCCTAGGGCACTCCAAGTAAATTGTTTCCCTTCATGAGGCTACCCGAGTCATAGCTTTCCCAATCATACAACAATTTGCTTGAGTCCAACACACAATGAGGTAAGTCAAATTAGGGTTAGTATCATATCCCCCTTGTTATGTCATTTCAATATATTTAAGTAACAAAAAAAAATATTTAGTTCTTAGTATTTTAGTATATCATTATGTTTCTATTTAGATTAAATCATAAAATAAGAATATCTCTATTTTTAAATAATCAATTTTGGTGAACCCCACTTTTAGAATATTTTTCCTTTGGATCCTTTTTAATACCTTAGTGGTTGAGAATATTTATTATTTTTCACATGTCATTTCTTGTTTTAGTGTCAATCCTATCTATGATGAGTCCGCCATAGCTGAACTCAAAGATTTATATAGTACCCCAATTGCTCTACCCGATGATACTCAACAAGCCCTCTTGGAAGGCCAACAACATGAGCCAAATAGTCTTGCCGATTCTTCTCGTAGGTATTTTCCTTATTGATGATCCTATTGCATTCACTCGTTGTATACCATGCCATCTAGTTACATGTGGTCCTTCTTCTGATATGCCACCCGATGCTTTGGATGACTCTATCATTGATTACTTAATAGGAATTGATCCACCGATTAGGTTTACCTCATGACTCTCCCCTTCTACTCTACCTAATGTTATAGATACTCCCATGTCTTCTAATGCTTCTAATAGTCTTTGCTCCCACATCTCATTCTAGCTTGCATTCTCCTTAATATTACATTGATGATCCTATTGATCATCTTGATGGAAAAAAACTTATTTTGGAACCCCATCTTCTACTAATGATCATCATGGGTCCCCTTCTTTCTATACTACCGAGTGTGTCTCTCCCACTCTGTTGTTGATTTATCTTGATGGTGGATCTACTATTGTGCATGAGTCACCACCAGTTGTTACTTATTCTTCTTCTAATCCCACATCCTCTATGGTTCCTACGGTTCCCACATATTCTCCTATAGAGGTTTCCTCCTTGATCACTGCACCTATTAGGGATTGTGTTGATACTATCCATACTATAGCTCCTACATCATCATCTACTATAGATCCTTTGGCATGTACTTCTCATGAGCCTTTAGCATCGGAATTCACTTTATCACCTTTTGATATCCCTATGATCACTCATAATGGAAAATTCAACCACTTAATACATTATTTCCATCTCCTACCATACTCACATAGGATATTCTATCTCTCATGTATGGTGTAGGGACACTCCAATCTCAAGTTTATACTCTTACTTTAGAAAGTAAAGCATATTATGTCGATATGGACAACAATTATTTACATGTAAATATCGTTCCTAAAAAGATTCATAATTCCACCTTTCCTAAAGAATTTACAATGCCTAATTTCACATACTTGGTGATCCTCATGATCATATCCTACACTACCATACACTTATGGTCACTTACTCTAATGATTGATTATTGCTTAAGGCCTTTCACTATAGTCTTACGATGAGGCACTCTAGTGTACACCCATTTACCCTTTAGGTCCATTAGCACTTTTATGACATGGAGTATGATTTCCTCCATCATTTCATTCTTAATAATGGCCCTAGAGTTACTTATGACCACATACCTACTTTACATCAATGTTCCTCTAAACCTAGCCAGGACTATATCTTACGAAGTGTAATACCCGTATAAACCAACTCATATTCCAACCTAGTGACTTAGAAAAGAAATTCATTTTTGTGGTGGTGTCATTCCTCCACTTAAGCAAAGGTTACAATATGATACTTGTGAGTCATTCATTATCTTGTGCTATAAATTTATTGATCTAGAAAAATATCTTTTGTCATCACATATCATTGAACCTACACATGTTTCTTTGATAGTTCCATCCTCTAGTCTTCCACTGACACCTCCAGTTGAGCATCCAAAGCAATATCCACCTTTGCTAAAGTGAATTCCAAACAAGCTCAACCCGCTCCTTCACCACCAACCCATCCTTCTCCAATTCCATAGTAAGTTCCTACTTCCACCACTCCACCTCCATCACGAGATCCTTTGTATTTCTCCCCTCACGCTTCGACCACATGATGTGCTACACATATTACTCAATGAGTGATTAATTTGGTTACCCTCCAACTAGCATCATCCCCCACACCACTTACAATATCTGTGTGACCAATATTATTGTAATTATCATTGCATCACTGGCCATCGGGACAATGATTGTCTTGCCCTACGTGAGAGGATACAATAACTAGTGGATTCTAATATCATCTCCTTTACCTCTCGTGAGTGTTCATTGTCTCCTTCACCACATCAGCATAGGCATACCCCACTTGAGTCTTCTCCATTAGGTACTTAGTTCATTTTTCATGCTCTACCTTCACATGCCTATTCTCCACATCATCCATCATTTCCACCATCACATTCATTGCATCCGCTACATCCACACTATTCACCACTTCATGCTGTTGCATCCCATGGTTACTACACATAATATTCCATTTGGTTCATACACTTATCTTGCATCCATTCCACATGATTCCATTGCCACACATCATCTCGGGTATTTGGTACGTGATTATTATCACCTTACCCCCGATGATGCACTATGTTCTTATGAATATCACATGACTGTTGAGGGATTAGTTTTAAGAACCTTTCATCATGTGCTTCGTCGTTTCATATAATGCACTCAATCATTTCCTAGTAACATAATTTTACTTACACGGCTAATACTTGATTCTTTGAGGGGTCTTAATTACATAATCCTATTCATTCACATGTTAGGGGGCATCTTTAATCTCCCCCCTTTTATTTTCATCACCATATCCTACTATGACTATATTCCATTCTCACACATTCATTACGGTACATTCATTTCACTATCATATATTCTTCCATTTTCACATCTATTCTACTATAATCATTACATTACCAACACACTACATATTTTATTCATTCAACATTTCATCAAACACATTACATTGGTTATAAATATCATCATCATTAACCATACACATTTTATCTACTCCTACTACCATCATCAAAGGATTTTGTATTTACTACATACTAACAATGCACACGCTAGAACAATAACCCTAGGATTATAAAACATCCATTACATAGCCATGGAAAAACATTCCAATATAGATTTAGCATACATAAAAAAATGTGTCTATACATATACCGCTAGTGCATTCATCTTCCCAAAACATGTCTCATAGAGGCTTCAAGAGTGATCAAGGATAAGTTCTAAGGAACTTTATAAATTTTTTTTTCATGCCGTAGATATGAGGAGATAGCCATCAAAGTTTGAAAAAATCTGCGAAGGTTTAGTGCAAATCACGGACAAGAGAGAAGAAGCCACGAAAGATCGGTATATTTCGTGGGTAAAGGAATGATGTCACCAAATAAAAAGAGTTGAAAAATAAGCCATAGATGAGAAAAATGAATTCACATGTATGAAGGAAGAGCCACACAATTAAGGAAAGAATGAAAGAAAAGTCGTGAAATAAAGATAATTCCAGAGAAAACCACACATGAGTGAATGTCGCAAAGAACTAGAAAATCGATGGGGACTAAAGGTAGCTGCAAAGAACTAAAAAGCCGTAGATAAAAGAATAGAGTTGTATACAAGGAACAAAACCATAGGTAAAAAGATAGAGTCCCATACATGGAAAAAATCTACAAGAAGGAAGTGAACAAGGAGGAAATTCATGGAAAATCTGAAAAAATTTCCATGAAAGGAGACATCTTTGTAGAACAAATAAAATTTCCGAGATACAAAAGAAAATGTCAAAGAAACTAAGGATGACCATGAATTGATCAATATGAACTGAACAGGGCTCGAGAACAATCAAATCAAGTTAAACATAGACAAGTAAGATTTGTTTCTCCAAAATCGATGGTGATTCGATTATCGGAGATCATGGCTAAGTATATGATGTAGCTCCATAAAGAATGATGAAATCTCTGTTCTAGATGCCAACATTTAATGTTTATTGGACTGTCATAATTTTCCATTTGTTTCCTACTTTCAATGTGAAATTAGATGCCATAGGAGAAAATAGCTCACTCATGGAAATTATAGAAATATGAGAAATTTATTTTTAGGTGTTGGCTCGTAAGATTTTTGAAGAATGCATAGAAAAAGGTGTATTCAAGTTGAATATGGTAGGAATAAATATGGAATTGGATGACTTCATTTAAGGACCAAATTCTCATATGAAAAATTAGGAGAGGGTACCCGACACATTGATCGAAGCAATGAAATGGATCAATGTCTATATACGACAGGACTCGAATAAATTTTTTTGCTACATAGAAATGAAATGATGTTATCGAGTTGAGAGAGAGAGATAGAGTAAAATGGATGTTAAACACTATAGAATTATATAAAACACCAAATATAATAATTAAATCATTCGGGATATGATATAAGTGAGAGATTACAATTATTTATAAGGATTTTCTCCCTACAATGGTGGAGTCAAATCCTATCAACAACTCATCTTATCTCTCCATGATCCTCTCTTATAATCCCTATTATTTCTCTTACAAACAATCACATATACGTGAGTTGTTATTCCCTAAATCTCTCCCATTATATTTATCTAATATAAATATAACTCACACAACTCTAATGTTCACAATAATATTTATAAATTCCTAACATTCACCCCCTTAGTGTGAACATGGGGAAGGCATCATCCTATACTACATCTAACAATGATTGTGTGATTTTCCAAGGATTCAAAAACATGAGAAATGGTTTTTCCATGGTTACCATAAAACCAATGAAGGTTTGTCCATGGTTTACCTACAACCAATTGGTTTTTCTAGTTTACCAAAAACCATGTCATTATATGCCAGTATCTCTTTAACCCCCATCACATCTTGACTAATGCAGGTGATACAATCATGTACTTGTTTTAACAAGTTTTATTTGTAGAATGAAACACACAACTGAAAAATAAATATCACCAATACAATGTAGCAATCTCTTTGTTGGTGACTAACAAGAGATGCAACTTTCCTCCTCCTCCTTTGCCTCCAGCCTCCGAGTTATTTATTTAGAATAGAAAGTCATCAAAATTGTAGTCAGGTTCTTTTGGTGTTGGTTCTTCTTCATATTATGACTCTTCAACAACTGCATTGGCATCATCCATTTTGAGTTTACCACTGATGACATATTTTTCTCGATTTTACATAATGGAGACTTATGCCCCTTTTGTTTACAATAGATACATTCTACTTCATCTTTGTATTTGTAGGTTTTAACATATTTTTCTTTATATAGAGAGAAGACTCTTCTTGATTGTCTTCTTTAGTTCTTTTCTCCTCACTTAGAATTGCAGATATCATGTCTTCAAGTGATTGTGTGGGCATTTGTCGAGAGTGAACACAACATTCTTGTACTTAGGAGGAAGACAATTTATAAGTATTGCTTTAGCATCTTTGTCTTCTATTACAGCTTTTAATTTTGTAAATTACCTTATGAGAGATATCAGTTCATTAATGTGGCTTGAATTGTCACATTTTCATTTATCTTGAATTCGAATAGTTGTAGTTTTAGTCAAAATTTAGCATTATTTCGCATTTGAGCCAAAAGTTTTACTAATTAGTTCCCAATTTTTTTGAGGATTTTTCCAGATCCACATAGTGTAGCTCAATATCTGATAGGGCAAGTCCTATTATTGCTTTTGCCTTATCATCCCTTGTTTCCCACTCTATTATTTTTGTAGTGTCTGTGTGTTTTGATGCATCTCTTGATACAATCCTCCATAGATTCTTATGCATTAATTGCATTTGGATCTTGACTTTCCAGGTTTGAAAGTTCAATCCATTGAATTTGTCTAGTGGAATTTCCATTATACCTTAGAGCATTGGTTTTGACCGAAAATGCACTCTTAGGGGAGCCAGTTTCAACCGATATTGCTCCCAATTTACACTATGTATTTAAAAAGTAATAAGAACAAATTACTTTTTAAATTTTACATGGATATTTCTATAGTATAAATAAAAATAAACATTGAAATATATAGAAATGACTTTGGGGCAAAGCGAGCTCATTCAATGCCATGATAAATAATAGATGAAAAATATAATAGTCAATTTGGGCTTCAATAGCTAATTTTCCTCCCACAAATCTACCAATTTATACCTCTTGTGCCTAGTTTAGCGATTATTCTCAGGCTTTGGCTATTCTTTTGCTGCATACAGGAGCACAAAATTGTGAATGGTACAAAGGGAACTACAGATTAACCATTAACAATTAAGCATGTGGATATTGTCACAAGAGACAAAATAAATACAATCTGAGAGGATCTGATAAGAAAAAATACCTGGAAACAAGTTTTAAATGACGTGTTGAGTAGAATTTTAAGTCATTGTATTCAAAACTTCACACTGAGTTGTTATTTCTTCTATAGACGTCTTGCAGATCAAGTCACGTAATGCATGAGCTGATTCATCGACTTCAAGACACTTCAGATGATTGCGGCATAAATGTCTGTCAAATGGCGTTAATTTCCACGTCTAGCTTGTGTTTTCTCCTCAAATCACTGCCTCTCCATGCAGCAGCAGAAAAAGAAATGGTCTCTCCTTTCCAACGCATATCAGAGATCAAGTTTGCTCTGATACCACTATTAAACACTGCAGAATTATATAAAACACCGAATATAATATTGAAATAATCCAGGATATGATATAAGTGAGAGATTACAATTATTTATAAGGATTTTATCCTTACAATGGTGGATTCAAATCCTATCAACAACTCATCTTATCTCTACATGATCCTCTCTTATAATCCCTATTATTTCTCTTACAAAAAATCACATATACGTGAGTAGTTATTTCCTAAATCTATCCCATTATATTTATCTAATATAAATATAACTCACACAACTCTAATGTTCACAATAATATTTAAAAATTCCTAAGCTGCTCATGTAAGAAGATGATGAAATCAAGTTAAGAGAGAGTGACAGAAAGAAAAGAGAAGAAGAAGAGGAGAAGACATATGAAGCGGTGAAAAACCGGATGATAAGAACATCATAGTGACAGGTGATTGATGAAGAAATATCGAATCGAGATGAGCAAAAGAGATTGAAATAAAGAACACAAATAGATATAGTAAAGTGATCATAATCTATTGAGTAAGTAATTTTGTAACTAGATGATCCTTCATTGTATGTAAAAAAAGGAATAAGTTGTATATTAGCATTTTTAGGGGTTGTAGCTTCATTTTGGGTGGGTTCCTATAAAATATCAGTTGTAGCTAATTGAATTAGGGATTGGTGCTCCTTGCGAGGTGTTTGATAAATTGCTAAGTGGGTGATCAGTTTATATTCGAGTGGGTGCTTGAAGAATATGGAGTTGGTGCTTCATATGTTGAGCTGGTTCTCAACTGAAACCATTGTAAGAATTTGGAATTGGTGTTCCTAATAAAACAATGGTTTCAAGTGGGTTTTTCTCTCAAAATGGTTTCCCAATATAAATTTTATTTTTGTGTTATATTACTTGGCATATGTGTGTTTAGATGCTTATGATTATATGATTGCATTCCTCAGTAAAAATATGGATTAACATTTTTTAAGTAAATTTTAAATCTGTACTAATTCACCCTCCCTCTCAGTACTCGTGAACTCTAACAATTGGTATCAGAGAAAGTCCTTCAGGCATAAGCTTAACATCTTCAAGGTTATCCTCATTTCACAAACATGGCAACAAATCATGAACAAGGTGGTTTATCATTGTCAAGATCACCTCTCTTCACTGGAACAAATTATGCCTTACGGAGAATAAGGATGAAAACCTATCTGATGTCTCTTGGTTTTGATATCTGGGAATATGTTGAGAAAGGATACAATCTTCCAGCCATGCCAATAACCTCTTTAGTAGGAAAAAAATAATATGAATGCAATTTAAGAGTCGTGAATGCCATACTATGTGGCTTGACTAAGACATAATTTGCAAAGGTTATGCGCTTTGCACAACAATAAAGGAGATATGGATTAAACTATAGATTATTTATGAAGGAGATGAGAAATTCAAGATGGAAAAATTGTAGACATACATAGCTCAATTTGAGAATCTGAAAATGAAAGATGATGAGAGCATAACAGCCTACATGCAGAGAATAGATGAAGTCATTAATGTGATCGAGAGGACTAGGGGAGAGGTTAGAATAATATGCTATTGTTTAAAATATTCGAGATCCTTGGTGATAAATTTTATGCAAAGGTTTCAGTTATGGAAGAAGTCAAAGACATGAATACTATCGCAATGGATGAAGACTATCACATATGAGATGATGACTCTTAGTTCCAAGATGGCCAAGAAAGAGGTGGCATTCAAATTCAAAAAGCAAACCCAGCCCAAGCAAGAAGAAGAAGAAGAAGAATCAGATTCAAAGGATGAATTAGATGATGAAAATATTGAAGCAATGTTTGTAAGAATACTGAAAAGAGGTTCAAGTAAGTATAAAGGAAAACTCCCTTTCAAATGCTTTGAATGTGGAAAAGTATGTCATTTTCTGTTAAATGTCCAAAAAAAAGTAAAGAATCTCAACATGAAGAGGACATTCATAAACATAACAAGATATATATCTGGATATAAAAAGAAAAGTAGTAATACGAAGTTCTTTAAAATCAAGAGGAATTTCTATTCAAAATAAGAATCAAGTGAATTTGATTCAAGCAATCCAGGAAAATCTGAAAATGAGGAAGACTAGTATGAATGTTTGTTTATGGCCATGGATGTGTTTTAAGAATGCAACTCCAAAGGAAAGAATACAATTAAGCTGTGAAGAATCGGTGAAGAAGAAGTGAGTTGATATGTGCTCTTAAACAATTGAGACTGTGCAGGAAAAAGAATCAAAAATTGAGATGCACACTAAAATATTTTGAAAAGTAGATCCACATCTTCTAGAAAATACAAATCTTGAAAGAAGAAGAATAAATCAATGAGCTTGAAACTCAGCTAGAAAAGATATCAAAGTCCTATAAGTCTAAGAAGGATGAATACACATAATTGAATTCAAAATTAGAAAGATTGAAGGTTGAATCGGAACAAATCAACAACAAGATGATAACTTATGAAAAGATGGAAAAGAGCTCAAATGTCTTATTTTGTATCCTGAGAAGTCAAAGAGATACAAATGATGAGACATGTATAGGATCTAAAGAAGAGAACAAAGAAATTGGATCTGCAAAGTAGGAAGAAAAAAAAGATCGCATCAAGTAACACCACTCTATTTAGCGTAAATAGAAGGGTTACCAAAGTTTCTAAGAGAATAATTTCTACTCCCAGAATTACCTTTGATATGAGGTTCACACATTCTTTCTATGGCTATTGTTATACATGTAATTAGTTTGGACATAAAGCCACAAAATGTAGAAAGGTATTCTAGAGGCCATAAGAGAAACTATAATCATCTTACATTGGTATGAATTATAATGGTGTACATTGTAAATATCATAAGAAAGGCCATGTAGCTTCGAATATAGAAAAGAACCACCCACATAAGAGAAATGATTTCATGTTGTAAAGAAAGATAGAAACAAGAGAAAAGAGTCATGCTCAATAGTGCAGATTGCATTTCATTTGAAAAATGAAGATAAAATATGGTATCTGGATAGTGGATTCTCCAATCATATGACAAGTGAAAAAGAAATTTCATTACTTTGTCAAATAATGCATCGGGTGCATTGAGGTTTGGTGACAACAATTCAACAAATATAGTTGGAAAAGGAACCTTAAGTCTAGATAATGGAAAGACCATCACAAAAAAAAATTATATGTTGAAGGTTTTAAGCAAAATTTATTAAGTGTAAGTCAAATATGCAAAAGGGGATACAATTTGATCTTTTAAGATAAAGGTTTTGATATCATCAATGGGAAAATAGGAAAGAAAGTGGCAAAGGCTAAGTGAAGCAAGAACAACATGTATGTGTTAAATGAAATAAATAATGAAAAATGCTTCAAAAGTAAGGTTTATTACAATTGGCTATGGCATAGAAGGTTGGGACACATGAAATTTAAAAATTTGGTTAAATTAAGTGCTAAAGGATGTTTGAAACATGTGCCTAAAATTGTAAAACCAACATATATACTTTTCAAAGCATGTTTACATGGTAAACAGACAAGGAGATCATTCAAATAAAAGGAATACTCTACAACAAGACCTCTAGAGTTGATTCATACAGATCTATGTGGGCCTACTAGAACTAAAAGTATACAAGGTGAGGTGTATTTTATGTTACTTATATATGATTACACCATAATGAAATAGGTAGCTTGCTTGAAGCATAAATTATAATCCTTAGAGAGCTTTAAGAAATTAAAAGCGTTGGTAGAGAATGAGAAAAATGATAAAATTAAATGCCTAAGATTAGACAGAGGTGGAGAATTTTGGTCAAATTAATTTGATGAATTTTGTGAAGAACATGGAATTAGAAGACAATTCTCACATTTGCTAGGACACCTCAAAGCAACATGGATTTGTTGAGAGAAAGAACATAACTGTGTAAGAAAAGGCTAGAACTATGCTAAATGAGTCTAAAATTCATGATAGATATTGGAGTGAAGTAGTTTACACCACAGTCTACATTCTGAATAGAGCCTAGCTAAGAGTAAATAGTGATAAGACACCTTATGAATTGTGGAAGAACAGGCCTGCAAATGTGAAACACATAAGAGTGTTTGGAAGTAAATGTTATATCAAAAGAGATGAAGATTGTTATGGTTGTGGAGCCTATTTTCATGTTAGAGTGTGGTACACCTTCTATGTGTTACACTCGGGTATTTTTACGGCGGTCCCGCTCGCCGGTGAGTGGGTCAGGGGGGTTCAGGGGGTCAAGCCCCCGATTGAAGGGGTTTAGGGGTGAAGCCACCGAAGCAAATTTTCATGGGTGGTTTATTAACCCATGGGTAATGGGTAACCGTTATGGGTTGTTTTTGGGCCCATGGTTTTTTTTTCGGTACCCATTGTTTTGTAAAACCACCTCTTCAGCTACCCATAGGTCTATGGGATGGTTTTGTTTTTGCCCATTGTTTGATATCCATGGTTTTGTAAAAGCCGCTTAAGTAGTTGTCTATTTATATGGTCTTATGCATATGATAGATTGACAAGCAAATGTATTGCGAGATGTGTTTTGAATTCGGGTGTGAAATATGTAGAGTTTGTTGAGCATAGCTCCAAACAGATCTAGCTATTGTATTGAGAGAGTGGAGGCTTGTAATAAAATTTGAGCAAGTGATTCTTGGTGGACGTATCCATTCTGTAGGGTTTGTTGAGCATAGCTCCAAACAGATCTGGCTATTGTATTGAGAGAGTGGAGGCTTGTAATAAAATCGAGCAAGTGATTCTTGGTGGACGTAGCCTAAATTGGGTGAACCACGTTAAATCTTGTCTCTCTGTGTTGTGTTATTTATTATGCACTTTTATTTGAGATATGTAATATTTTCTGCATATTAGTTTCTATTGTTGCGATTCTATAAGGGATTATTCTGCATATTTTATCTCTTATTTCCTAACAATTGGTATCAGAGCCTGGTTTGGTTTGCTGAAGTGTTGAATAGCGAGGAAAGTTTTTAGCCCGAGTGGGAGCTATGGTAGATAATGGAAGATCTAGGGTTGATAAATTCAACGGGCAGAATTTTAGTCTTTGGAAGATGCAGATGGAAGATTACCTTTATCAAAAGGATCTTTATACTCTGTTGTCTGAGAAGGTGAACAAACCCTCGAGTATGATAGATGCGGAATGGGAGTTCTTGGATAGGAAGGCACTTGGGACAATCCAACTGTGTCTTACATCTTTGGTATTATTTAATGTTTCAAAGGAAAAGACTACAAAAGATCTAGTGGATGCATTAGGGAAGTTGTATGAAAAACCCTCGCCTCTAACAAGATATTTTTTAATGAAAAAGTTGTTTAATATGAAGATGTCTGAGAATAGTTCAAGATGTGCAGATCATTTAAATGATTTCAATATGGTTGTGAATATGCTAGCTTTAGTTACAATAGAATTTGATGAAGAAGTTAGGGCTTTATTAATTTGTGCTCTTTACGAGAGTTAGAATAGCATGACAATGGCGGTAAGTAACTCGGTTCAGCTAACTCAAAGTTGAAGTTTGAGGATGTTGTAGGGGTGATTCTAAGCGAGGAAATGTGAAGAAAAATTTGGGAATCTTCTACTTTAGGGAATGCTTTGATAGTGGAAACTAGAGGGAGATAGAAGAATAGAGGAAGCTGTTGAAAATCACAAGATCGGGAAAGGTCAAAATCCAAGAACAAGATTGTATCTTTGGAATTGTGGAAAGCTTTGCAAGCAAGCAAAGAATTTGTTGGGAGTTTCGGGATAAGAAGAAACAATAGGAAGAAAAAAAGGAGGCAAATGTGGCAATGGGTAATGTATGTCAGGATGTTTTGATTCTTTCTTTGCACAATATTACTGAATCTTGGGTTTTAGATTCAGGGGCTTCTTTCCATGCTACTCCACATAGGAATTATTTTGTTGATTATGTTCAAGGAGATTTTGGGCATGTTTTTCTTGGTGATGATGAGCCTTACATCATAGTTGGAAAAGGTTCTATTCAGGTTAAGATGTAGAATTGGAATACTTGGCTATTGAAGGATGTTAGACATGTGCCTACATTAAGATGAAATTTGATATCGACAATGAGACTCTTGGAAGGTTACCAAGGGTGCTCTTGTGGTGGCAAGAGGTAAGAAGTTTGGAACCTTGTAT